>PNEQ01110653.1:0-29730 GCA_003012365.1 Medauroidea extradentata
GCTCCCCTACTCAAGGTTTCCTGGACATTCTACACTGCTACACTGGCTACCCAATTCCTACACATTTGATAACCACACACTACTAAATAATAATGCACACAATAAAAACACCATAACATATTTAAAACAGGATTGTTGTCTGTCAGTATCAAAACTTTTTTTTCCAGCTGTTATCAAGACAGGTTTCTTAGCAAATAATATAAAATAACATGTCTTGTTAAATATTAACTGCAGTGTATAATGCTGTTAAATCTAAAACAATTTTGACAATAGCCACATTTTCCGCTGGTAAATATTAGTTACTGCTATGCGGAAATATTGAAACGAATATTGTTGATACAGTTTTATGGTAACTGACAAAGTCAATTCTATAACCACTGTAAAAGTGGCCATTAGCAACGCATGTCTCCCGCTCTGTCATGCAGGATATTTATTGTATGAACAATTTAAAGTAAAATGTTCTGTCTCCTAAACCATTGTTTTTACTGTTTTCGAAGAAGGTAGTTATCGAAAAAGTGATACAGTAACAAATGTATAAAATATTATGCTCTTTGAAAAATTAGTTTTTTATCGTCTGTTCCCAGAATTTCAATTCGTAAGCAGTTATTTGAATTTACGTGTATTTTGTTGAGGTTTTATATTTGTCGAGTATTTTAGCTTTAATGAGTAAGACTATTCTTTTTCATTGACGTGAGTATTATTTTTTGTAAATAAACTTAAGACACGTAATAGGCCTAAATGTATTTCAATGTAATTTTTTTTTATTTGACATGAACTAAGTGTACCTCAATCGTTTATTACTGGTGTGATTATGGCATTAGGAAAAACAAGGTGGCGAATTTCATGATATGGTGTAATATGGTCCCTTTGTTTTGATTAAAAATAAAACGAACGCAGGAATTCTGAAGTCTTTGTAACATTGAAGAAAATTCCTCATTCATGTGACTTATTGCTAATTGACATGAGTGATGATTTTTTTTTCAATGTTACAGAGACTAAGAACGCCTTCATTCATTTTGTTTTCAATTTAAAACGAAAGTACCGTTTTACACCATATTATGGAAAGTTGAATTGACTACGTTTGAAGAAGAAGCGTAAACTGAAATCGCTGTTATTGCTACATAGAACTCTATCTTGTAACCAACCTAAATATTTATATTCAAGTATTCAGTTAATAATAAGTAAACACAATCGTCAAACTAGGTACGCAAATTCAAAAATGTTATCTTTATCAGCCTATAAATCCCAAAGTTTCACAAAGTCAATTTGTGTATCCGTATACAGAGCGTGGAATGAGCTCCCAGCAGAAATAACAACCATAATGTGTACATTGAGCTTCAAAACCATTTTAAAAAAGGATGTTTCAAGCAACAGTTGTAACTTGAAAATTCTTGTTTCCCATTTAAATTTTCTCGTATTTTTGAAATATTGGTAATAATTAGTATTATTTTGCATTAAACATGTTCTTTATTTAAAAAGTAAAGTTGTTACTTCAAAATTTTTGTACTAGATCATACGTTATTAGAATGTACGTGGTAAAATTTATTTTTTTATGTAAAATCAATGTTTTTGTTTAAGCATTTTTTTTTCCTATAAATTGACTTAGCTACATTTTTAAAAGCAAATTCCATCAATTTACCACTGTTGATATTTTAAGTTTGTTATTAATAACTGTATAATATATAATAACCATGGTTAAATGTAAGAAAAGGCGTACGCCTTAATTTTGCCATGCAAATATAAGATGTAAATAAAATAATAAAATAAAATAAACTATCGAATTTCACCAAACTCGTTACACACACCATATTAATTAAGGTCACGTGACATTTATGAAGTTTATTTATGCCATACTTAAAAATTTTAGTCAATCAGGTAAACACTTTTTGATCACACGAGACGAATGAGTAACAGTTTTTCAGACTCTCGTGGATCATAGTACGCTCACAGATATTTTGGCCACCTCATCTCCCTCTTTCAATAGTTTCGTCAAGTTGTGAGAAACTTTCTCTAATGACCTCGCTGTTAAATACTACTTCCTTACATTGCCTCCAGTCAAGTTATTTAACTCATGTGATAATTTGTAACGTTTAGCCATTCTTCTTTGCTACCCTTCCGAGTGATGTTCATGAGTGTTTAATTGTACGTAATGATCATATTGTTTTCTAAAGAAATTGTTTGAAATCGATACTTTTTCTTTGCAAATCTGTGCGTAAATAATTGAACACGTAAAACAAAAGTTAATTTTAAAGGTAGTCATTCTTTAATAATGTTTTCATTAAATTATTTGACTACTAGTTTATTTGGTTCTTGTAATTATGTCGAAGGAAAAGTATTTTTGGTATGCTCTATATCTGCGAATATTATAGACCTTACCTAAATGTGTCTTTCAAAAATGGGTTATGTTTATAATGTTGAAAATTATAATTTGAGATATTAATTTAATTATTTCACCAATATAAAATTTTCGCAATTCATAATAATTTTAAAATACTATTTCCCTAAATTTCTTGTTATTCCATTCATAAATACAAACTCACTAACTGCACATTATCTAATAAACACTTAAATGTTTCAAATGTTGTCTACTGGTAAGTATAAACAATTTAAGGCTAGAACATAGTATCCAGATGAACGAAATCAAATTCATCGGTGGACGAGATAAGCAGGCTGTCATATTGAAAAACAAGAAAATTGTATCTTTCATATACAGATCTTCATTTTTTAACATTGAAGGGGCATTTATGGCTGTTCGCTTCAAGATAAAGGCAAGTTCTTGAATTATATTGAATCAATTAATAATCCGATGCGAACTTTTGTCGAAGTTCGCTAACGATTTAAATTTTCGATTAAACGTATTCTTGGCGAGACAATATCATTGGCGTTGAGTGCAGCCTGCCTGGCAGGCGCTCCTTCTTGCCGACAAGTAGCGGCATGAAAGGCGTGATTAATGATCCATGGATGAAAGATCAGTAATGTTTCTGCAGAATTTGAAGCGCCTAGAATTGTGACGTTGTGATCAGTACGAATGTGAACAACGCCTTGTTCTAGGTAACATACTGGACACGTTACACAGCACATCTTACCTTAGTAAGGTCTTATATTGTATCTGCTCGCTGGGTAAATATTCATTATTATAAAATTGCGCATAGCTCTAGTCAATAAGTACATATAGCATTTAATAATATTCCAGTACTATAATATAACTGAATGCGCTATATCGTTATACACAAGCACGTAGATGTTACGATGAGTAGTTAGCGTTTCCTGTATAATCTGTGTTTGCGCGTATAACCGTATCTCCGTATATAACTGTTCTGAGAATACGTTCTTTTCCCACAAAATATAAGAAGCTATTATCTTTAGAAGCCGCGTTTTACTTTGCTCCTATCGAAAGCCACGAAAGATATAAAAATAGTGAACATGGCTAAAATGATATGTTTAGGACAAAATGAACACGAAAGAAGGAAACCGGGGAAGCCAGACATGGCTGCAGTCAACAAACCTACAAATATCACGTAATTAGGAATATAGTTTGTATGTAATGAAAATCAAAAAAGGATAAAAACGAAAAAAGAAACCTAAAATGAAATATACAAGTAGCAAACAAGGCGCAGGACAGTAGTGACAGTGATGTACAAGAAACAACGAGGGTAACACAAGTAAACAATACGACAGAAAGAGTTTTACACAAGATAAATACATCGAATATCTTCGACGACAACAGATGCTATGTTCCGGGAACTGGTATATGTTCACGTCTTCAGGAACACCAGCAATCTGAGGGAAACAAGCAGACTGACTATACATGTGTCTTTAGTTGTTTTTATTCCGACTATATTCCTATTTCGGTATTATTTGTCTGTTTGTTGGCTACAGCCATATCTAGGTTCCTTGGTTTGTTGAGTTCGTATTTTTTTTTTTCATGTTCTGGTGCTTAGACCAATCATGTAACTACGTGTTGTCTGCGACTCAGCAACATACTCTACGTATATACAACAAAACACTTCAGTTTGTCTTACACCTCTATTGCAAAAAAAATCATTGAAAGCTATGTTTAGGGCTTCGGTGCTCTGTATCCTGAAGGTAAAGTAGGAAAGTACATAATTGAATCTGTAGTTCATATTTTGGCTATCGACACAAGCAATTATGTCGTTGTATTGCAGATGTAATTTGCGTGTTGTCAGACTACAAGAAGCTAGATAGGAAACTAGAAGTATGCGAGATCTAATGGCGACTTTTGTTCACTCATCTCTTGCAAGGCCCTCTGCTGGCGTCTGTCTTCCTTTTAATGACTTCTCTTAAACTTTTACTGTATTCTGAATATTTCCTACGTAAAAACTGACTCACCTATAGAAATCATTCACAGTTACTGTAAATGTCTTGAGCTACTTTACGAAACTCTTGAACTCACACATGGGAATTTTTAAAATATGTGAACTATTTCGCGAAAGGTGTTGAATATCTCATTAAAATAACCTCAAATAACTATTATTATATGTGAAATACTTCATTCGTGAAAAAAGTTTTTTACGATGTGTAAGTACAAATAACAGTACAACTTTACCTTCAATGTGTCATCATCCAAAAATTATAGAATGAATAACAACAGATTTGGCCCCAACTTGAAAACCATACGGTTACAATGTAAAATGCTGAATATTTTCTGAAAGTTGAACTTAAAATGTTCATATATCATTAGCCTTAATAAAATGAAAATTTGGATTTGGCTTGCTTGGTTACCATTTTTAAGATCAGGTTCAGGAAACTCCTTATTCAATTATTTGCCTAAGACATCTCAACGTTTACGTAGGTAAAATGTAACCGGTAGTTTATGTTGAAAAGGGCCGAATTCAGCTATGAATAGTTTTCGTGAAAGGTGTTGAACTAACTGGTATGTATAAAAATTACCTGAATATATACTGTGATAATGGAATTTTTCATTACGTCAATAAAATCAAGGTAGCGGTACATTTTAAAAGACGTGAAAACTAAACCGTCTCTGTCCAAAACTTAAGCAATCCTGAAAGACTGTTGTAGGTGTATATTTATACAGTTCACTTTATATTACAAACCTTAGTATGAAGTCATTATCTAAGATTCCTAGCAAGTGTAGTTGCTTACTGGAAACAAATGTCATGTCGATGAAGAGTCACAAGTTGTCACAAAGTCAGGTTTTCATATTGACTGTAAAAGGTTTTGTCTTCACTTAATACACCTGGATTTAAAGCTATATTTGTAGACAAACAGTGCCATTGGCTTATATAAGTTGGCGCTTATGTTCGATTATAACACGTGCATAGGAAATGTATATAAACAAACTAGGACGAGTAATTTGTGGCCGGAAAAAAAAGGTAAATATGTCGTAGGAAACCCATGTTTCATCACAACTAATAAGGCGTGGAAGATCTTTAATACTTGGAAAGCACCATATTTTCATCAGCAAAAATTTTGTTGCAGCAAAGAGAAGTCTTTTATTTAAATAAAAACCACTGCGAAGTTGATTTCCAGGAAGGAAAACTTTCGTTCGCAGCGTACACTATTGATAACAGTAAAATATGCTGTCATTAAAATAGTGGCAGATCGTGAAGTGATTGAAACAGTAGACAATTCATGCTCTGAGAGGCAGATAAAAGAATTGGCAGAATAAAAGCCAACACGTTTCATACCATTTGAAAGCTAGGAATTAACCCCGCCAGAAACAGAGGTGAGATAAATATACATATGTACTATTAGCAGAATGTACTGAGGTCAAGCTGACTTGGTTCATTCATATAACAATATGGTGAAGTGCAATCATCTGCTCATGTAGATGTGTGGAGAAGTGAGGCTATTGTTAAACAACCCACAAGTATATTACGCACATCGAACAACCCACAGGCAAACTATACACGTTGCTATGGTAACCAGTAACTTCTCTCACGTATCAATACTGTTGATGGTCTCCTCCCCCTTCCGTCTCAAGGCCTCAAACCCCTGGCCGTATAACATAGGCCTACGTCATACTTCAGTTGTATATTTGTCTATGTCTGTTCGGGAAGTAGAACCTTGATTGCCGTGGTGAGAGCCGATTTGGCTGACCACTACAACATCGATATAAAGCTAGTGGTACTTTATTTAAGGTAGGCTTTTTGCAAAAATTATATTATCTACTACAAAGAAAATAAAATTGTACATAAACAGCTTTTCCAAGGAAAAAACACAGTAACCGAAGATATTTGTGGTTATTATCTAACGCAAAGCCAAGTTTCTTAATCGCAAGCTGAGCCACCTAAATAAAATGATTTTCTTTTCTATAAGTAAGTTTTCTTTCCTTCAAAGGTGGAGGATGAAAGCATACTACGTGAAATATGATGCAAAGTTTATACGTTTTTTAGAAGTACATATATTAGTATACTAAGTAACTAAACCAATAACTTGGAAAAGTATACGTCGTATTCAACCTCAGCTAAATAATAGAGGTTAGCACCATTGTATTGTATGCCACTATACACCGTGAGGATGAACTCACTGTGGGTATCATAGGTTGAATAAGGACGTTATAATGATCAGAAACACTCCCTGGTTGAAAGTCCCTGATGTTCCTGTTTGAAACGCAACCAAAGATCGTGGCCTGGTGAGCAGGCCCATATTATTTGTGATTGACCATGTCATATATTGAGCTTTCCCCCTTTTACAAACGCATATCATGTGCGCAAGTTTAAAACATATTTTATAAGGTGTGTTTACAAACTTTCACGCGAAAATGCGTACATTATTTTGGAGTTTAGTTTAAATCGGTGATATTGCAATATTAGAACAAATTGACAGCAATCCTACGCTCTTCAACATGGATACAAATCAGTCCTGAAATTAAAAACAGGTTACGTACACCTAGAAATATGAAAAAAGTATTTGAAACAATTATTGTGCTATCTTCTATTATGGTAGATCTACAACATTAGAAACTGGTTAAATCCAAGTTTAAGTAATAAAGAGTGAAAATATTATATTTGCGTACTAACGGTCATAAAGGTATTGATATACAATTTTTGTATACAAACTAGCAGTCCCCCGCGGCATTGCTCGCGAGTATTATTCGTAACTGATAATATTTACTTTAATAGGAAAACCACTTTGTACACATGATTGGTACTTCAGTCAAGTGTTAGAATGTTCAAGTGGCTAGTTGAATTAATTCTGCAGCAAGATAAGTAATTATAGCTGTCCACGCGAAAAGCAGTCTTAAGTTTGTCCCTGCGACTAATAGCGACTTCGCCTGGACCTTATTTATAGCCCTGCCAATTTGAGGTTGTGGGGTAGTTACAGACACCTAAGGTAAGATGTTAATCGAATGAAAACATATGTTTGCCCTGTGCGCAACCATTGGTAATGGTGCCCTGAATTATATATTTTCGAAATATTTACTTTAATTTTATTGTCATTACAAAGTTTCAGTGGGTGAAAGGTTTCGTGGAAACGTATTTGGTGTCCCAAATTTGAGATTAGTGAGATGATATATCGTCAGTTTACTGCCAAAAGTGACAAAGTCAAAATGAGATAAAATTATAGAAGTTCTAGGAATATGTATATTATGTTGTTCACAAACAATTGCCCAAGTTTAAAGTCTATTCGACGTTTCGTACTGTTGTGTTACAGTATAGTAACATACCACATTTTTGTTAATATATACAATTTAATACTGTTTTTAAACGAAATAGCATATATGACTTAATCACTTTCGGCAGTATACCGACGACATGTCAGCTGATATTGTAGAGGAACCTTAGTGGAAAGCGAACTGCAATTTTACCCCTTTTAAAGACTACATGTAAATTGCACTTATTCGATCTGCCTTGTAGTTTTCGTGAGTCAGAATTGAACGTTTGCACGCAACTTTTAACGGAATTCGAGCCCAGAACCTCCCGGAATTTAGACCTGAGTAACAAATAACTGCGTCACGTAACGTCGAAATAATTCATGAAAATAAAATTTTATTAAAAAAATTAAATATCTGTGTCCTGGGCTCATAGAGGTTGTACAACACCACGTCTCGATAGGTTACTGTAGAGTGAAACTCCTGTATAGGTTATTTTTCACTGCTCGTTCTTGCTTTTCAGATTGTCTGCCTTGAATATTGACCAGTTAGTTTTATCCTTAATAATCACGTTTCTTATAAAAAAAATACGTACATATTTTTTAAAATATTTACGTAAACATCACTCTGACGCGAACAAAACCTCAATATCGCTACTGGTTAGATACATATCCTGGGTTGATGGAAAACAAATGTTGTGATTTTTCACCCTTTTGGGTGTCGAATTTCGAAGTATTTTAAATTTACATCTTAGACATTTGTATAGGTATCCGACTGATGTGTGAATCACATCCCTTGCCCGTTCAATCGAATCAAAATCGATCATTCACTAAAAAAAACACATATCACCCCTGCGCAGTATTGAGAAATCGAATTTCGAAATATCTGAAAACCGTTTTGCGATAATTTTTGTAATCATCATCCTGAAGTAAAAGGTAATTGATTATCTCGACGGGTGCAAAAGATTTCGAGGATTTATCTAAAACACATTCCAGGTCTTTTCACCACCTAAGAGAGTAAATTTCGAAAAACCCTTTAATCAAGTTTTAGAATACTTTATTGGTATCTCGTGGACGTAAAAAAACACAACCTTAGCCCGCTGGGTTCAAGATATATAGACGATTAATTGAAAACGCTTTTCACCACTTTTCACCCTTTCCACGTCTTTAGGAGGCGAATTTCGAAAATTCTTGAAATTACCTTTTAGGTATTTGAGTAAGCATCAATCCTAAACAAAAATCACGTCGCTATATAAAAAGCTATGAGATCGATACATATCGAATGTGAGTCGAAAACACATATTACCCCTTTTTTTAACCAATCTAGGGCCAAATTCGGAAAATATATTTTAAATTATGCTTGGGGTATTTACAAAAGCACCAATTTAAAGCAAAGAGCACTTAGATATCTCGATTGATTCGATAGATATGGAAGGATAATCGAAAACGCATTTCACGTATTTTCACACCTTTAAATAAAGAATTTCGAAAAGTCTTTGAGTCCTGTCATAGATATTTGTAAAAGTAACCAATTTAAGTTAAAATCACGACGATCGTCAATTGTGTTTCAAAGATGTAGATGATTCATAAAAAACACATTTTGCCCCTTTTTACTGTCTAGGGGTCGAATTTCAAAAAACCTAAAACTACTTTTTGGGTATTTACGTAAGCAATATTTTAAAGTGAATATCAACTCTCTATCCCGAAGGGTTCGATAGATATCGATAGTTGATTGGAAACACATTTAAGGTCTTTTCACTCCCTTAGATGTTGATTTTCGAAAAATCCTTAAATTGGCTAATATGCAATTTTTACGAGTGTCCTGTTAAAGTAAAAATCACGATGATAGGCCGTCGTGTTCGAGCTCTATTGACGTTTCTTCGGAAACACATATCACCCTTTTTCACCCCCTTAGAGGTCGAATTTCAAAAACTCCCTTCTTAGTGCTCGCCTACGAACTGATGGGAACCCCCATAAAAAATTTCACGATTCTAGGTCCAGTGGTTTGGGCTGCAATTTGATATGTCAGTCAGTCAGTCAGCTTTCATTTTCACATATATAGAGATTCGCGTTACCTTACTTAGCTCTATATATGTTCCGAGTCTGAAGAAATTATTTGGAAATTGGTCCTTACGCATCATGCGATCGAAAAAATTCACTATCCATCATTTTTAAAAACTGAATATCATGTGAAGAAAATGCATAAAGAGTAAGTCCCTATAGTAATAAATACTACATATGTACCCAGTTAGATGAATTTGTGATAAATGTAAGATATATTATGTGATTAATTATACTGAATGGCCGCCTCTAAGTAAATGAGAATATTATTTGAACAAGACACAATAAAATTGTTTAACCCTACTTAGAACTAAATGTGTACCGACTTTGATGAGATTCTAAATTTTTTTATGAGTCGTGTGGCCAAAAAATGTTTAAATTCTTGTTATTTTAGTGTAATTAGTACGCCGTAATCATTTCACTCAAAAGCCATGTCGTCATACTAAGTAGTACTATATATGTAACGAGTTTATGAAATACTAAAAAATGGTTCGTTAGATATATCGCATGGTCAAAATAAGTTCAAACATCCATAAATGTTCACATATTGACAAGATATTATCAAAAATCACACAGGTCACATTACTAAGCACATTATGTGTACAGAGGTTGATGTAATTCTGAAAAATAGTTCCTTAGACATCTTGAATGGTCAGAATATAATAAAGTTGCCTCATTTAAATAAGATCATGGAACGAACAGAGAATACAACTATTAAGTAACATTAATTTGTACTAATGTGCGAATTTGATAACACCTTGAAAAATGGTAATTCAGAAATTTTGTAGCTTCAAAAACTGTTCTAAATTACCAGATATTTCACAATATTAACACGTAATTAAAAAAACTAAACTTCTGGAGGCGGCGCCTACTACCTACATAAGCACTAAGTGTGAGGTGTGTGTAGTTAGACATGTAGGTAAGGGTGACATATGGTGTGCAGGTTTAGGAAGAGTGGCACTAGACGCACGGCTAGGATGTCTGGAGGCGGCACTTCCAGAAAACTCTCGTCCTCAGAGGATCATCGACGCCTCCAAGTTTGCACTACGTAATGTGGCCGAGCTGGAACTACGTGCGCCCTTCTGGAGATATGTGACTACGCCGCTCTGGAGTCGCTACGTGCGCAACATGGACTACTTCGTACAGTCAGTGTCAACCAGAGATTATGTCTGGTGTCAGCCAACCACACCGTGCATACTCTCGGGGCAACTTTATTTTACAACAAAACTATTTGATATGCTTTCAAAAAATTTGCTTTTGTCGTGTTTTATGTTTTCTAAGTAACATTTTTCATTCCCCATTTTGTGTTTTTAAAATTATGTTTAGAAAGATAGGTAACAACGACATCCAAACCAGCAACCATAAAAATATTAATGGTCCTCTGAGAGATTTTGGTTGGCACTTAACATATATGTACTTTGTTATGCGCCCTTTCTCCACTTAAGATTTCAGGCTATAACTCTTTAGAACCTCTGATGTTATATTTATGAATTACTCTTAAAGTATGCCTTTATATTAAAACTAAGTTTTTTTTTCTGGCGCTCGCCTAGCGTCGGAAAAACTCGGCTTTCGGAAGCGTGGCTGTACGTCTTAAGCACCGACAAATTATTTTCAAAGCAACCTCGGGCTATCACGTGGTCGTCCCGCGTTTGCCCACACAGGGCTACTGAGATAGAGTAACTTAATAAAACAAAAAGTTGTCTGCAGCTAACATAATCACCGACGTCGTTCTGCTTCTGCCCCCGTCGGGCTCTCCGGACACAGTACCCTTCAACCAACGCGTCTCTGCTGGCGACTCGCACCTCCGCGCGCCTAACCTCGCCAGCCAATCGGTGTGCTCTCATTCTCGCACTGACCACGCCCCCTAGCTTTGCCTTTCCGGCTCTTGTTGGTACCGGCATTTATTATTTTTTGTTTCCTTTCATTTGCATAAATATTAAATGATTAATTTACACGCCAGTTAAATACACTTATCACAAAATTTAAATTAAAACCCTTTACATTACTCAATAAATATTTTACGTTGTTGGGCCAGCTCGGCCCCTGATTGGCCGTTTCTTTCCCCTTGGTGTGGTCCTGCTTGTTTTGTGTCTCTAAAGGCAGAGGGAAAGGGGGTGGGGGGAGCAAAGAGTCAGTTACGCCATGTGGGGTCCAGGGCTAGTCTTCTTCTCACAACAGGCATAAGTTCTGCTCGGGCATTTTTCACAGCCCAGAAAGTCAGTCTTGTCCCTCCATCCTTATGTCATGAGCTGATTGATGGCTCTCGTCAACACCTTTCTGGCGTCACCAAGACGTCGCTTCTCTCAACCAGAGAGAGAGAGCCTCTGCCCTTCGAAAACACAGGATTTATTCAATATCTACCCCAAACTACATACGTAATTTTTATATGAATATATATGAATATATATGAATATATATATATATATATATATATATATATATATATATATATATATATACCCATATATATTACAAATTAAGACGGGCTAATTCCTAAATGCCCGTAACAACTTTGTGCAGGTGAGGGGTGACAGATGTGTGCATGGATCAGCACTGGAATCAAGGAGCAGAGAAAAAGGATGATTCCCGAGAAACCCCGCCTTTAAGCGGCATCGACGGCGAAAATCCGGGGACCCACTCCACAGGGAATTCCGCCTGGATTGCATTGGTGGATTTTAGTGCTCCAACCACTGCGCCAATCTCGTCCCACTTTGTCAAGTAGTTACAAAGGAGTAAAACTTCTCGTTTCCTAAGATAGTAGTGGCATTGTAATGAAGTCAACAACAATATAATTACACTGTGGCCATGTCCTTGCTAGGCCGCCTCGTCATTTGATGCATGAGTCTATAAGGTCAAGACTCGAAACAACCACGCTTCTGAAGCTAACTTGAAGCTGAGTTTGTCATATATTAAGTTCATTATTTTTCAAATCACATACACTTAAAATGGTGGGAGTTGGAATTTTATTATACTCTACAAATATTCGGTGTGCAACAAATTAAATGAATAAAACAGGACACGGCACTATTGAAATATGATGTACGCTTTAGTAATTCAGAGCTGTAAATGCTTACTATTTTATGTTCTGCTGCCATTTGAAAATACACTAGCAAGAGTTAATTAAGTATATTAAATGTTAGATTTAGTTTCTGGAACATAAAATTTGCTTAAAAGAGTTCAGAGGGAAAGTCTGAGAAATGCCTTAACTCTCCAAATATTCATGAAGCCACCACAAAAGTTTTGTTGCATGTTAAAATACCATAAATGTTTACGGATTACAGGATTAAAGCTAGAAATACATATTAGGTATATATGAAACTTTACAATAATTATCGAGATAAAACTAAAAAATGTAAGACACTGCAATCTTCAAGTGTAATGGATACCGTTTTTAAGATATACTTTCCATATAAATTAAACATTAAATTTTTCTTCCTTTACAATATTTGAATGTACAGACATAAATATATATGGTTCAAGAGTTTAAAATGTTTTATGGGTTACACAAACAAAAACACAAGAAGTAATGTCCTCTTTACTTTTTTGAAATACGTAAACTAAAATATGCAAGATTTTTTTTTACACAACAGTACTTTCATTTAGAAATGTAAATCCAAAATAACATATTCCTGATTGTACACTGGTGATTTACGATTTTCCGCCTGTGTGTTTCTACAGTTAATTTTAATTTCATTTGTTCGCTTATTTTAGTCTATTGTTCATTCTAATTTTTGTACATTATCACATTAATGTTTTTTTTGTTGATTTCATTCAGATAATGTATACAAATTGTACTTCTGAAGAGAAATTATGAGACTTATTTTCAAAATTGTTGCCTCGTACCATTTTTTTATATCAGAATGACGGTTTTCACATAGACTACACAACTCCAACTTAAATACGAAATATATTATCTACGCCAAAATTAACGTGATACTACCACCGAACTACGACAATTGGCACCTAAGGTGTGTGATCAATCAGAAGGGAGCACTACTGATATTTGTTGCACAGGAAATTTTAACTATCACCTGATTGTTTGCTTCTCCACTTTCAGTCTGCCTGAAGTTTGGAGCAGATGTCAACTGCCACATGTTATTCTAAAGAACCCCCTTTGTTCTTATGTGTCATTATCTTTGTTTCGTTCAGTCTTTCCTTCCTCATAAGTTCTCGTTGTGCCATTTAGAAGACTGTTTAAAAATCATATTCGTCTCAGTATTTGTCTGTGCTATCTTGTATTGTTCTGAGATTTTAAGTTCCATTGGTTGCTACGTTTCGATTTTCGCACTGTATTTATTTATTATTATGTTTTGTTTTATCGGACATAATCCCTTACGCGATGTTATGTGTATGTTTGCCGGTGTACATGTGGGGAGTGTTTTGGTTTTCTGACTACAAGAATTCGTCGCTTGTTTACCCTAATTGTTTCACTGTCGTGTCCATTTTATAGGACGACATAAATTGTGCATATCAACGATATAACTCAAAACCACACAACTCACAACATCAACATAAGCACAAATTTTATAAAAAGCTACGAAAAAATTTGATAGTGATACATTGGTCATTAAATATGTCATGTTGTAGGTTTTCGATGTAATCTACCGAAAAAGGAATTGACTTTGAGAAACTTTTATATAATTTTTTTTTGTTTGTCAACAGAGTAAATATTAATTTAATTTCACGTAGACATTTATTATTTGAAATTTATAGCAAGTAAATTTCTTCAAGTGTTAGTAATGTAATGTTTACTATGATTCCTTAAAATAATAATGTTTTATTGATTCTGTAATGCCATTAAGACAAACATTTTTGTATATTTTTTTATAACAAAACAGTGACCAGAGGTAATGCTGGTCACTTGAACATTTTTTCTGACTTAGTAGAATAAAACTAACCTTAAGTTACAAATGGCAACAAGTGTAAGCAATCAGATGATATATTAATGCTTAGTTCGGTAGTATCTAGGACTATATTCACATGCCGAACTTATGTTCACAGGTATTCATACCCCATGCCCACCTGATACTTTACATCGCATACACTCTATCGGTCTCAGTGAATATTTACTATTGCAAGTTGTTTCTATAAATGCGCCAAGTTACTTCGGAACCTTGTACATTATCGCTGTGCGCGAGATGGCCCTCCACTATTCCCCCTCCAGCGATCCATGGAGATTGTGTGATCACGCCGACAGGTCCGCAACAAGGTTGCTTGGGGCCAGAGGAAGTTAAATGTTTGGGGCCATTAATGTCTGAATAACATTTTTTTAGAAAAGTATTTGCTTACTGCATCTTAAAATATTATAGATTTATTAGCATTAATAACATTGTAAAATATGTAACACTACCTTACAGAAATACAATCATAGTGAGGCTATACTAAACCACAATGTGTTGTTGAACTAGGGTTAAATGGGTCCGCAGTAGTCCCCAAAGCTCGTTCCTCAGAACCAACCCTGGGTCCACTTCCAAACCCCATAACAAATTGGCCTCATGATAACTAGTGATGGAAATAGCTATATTGTAAATGCAAGGCCGTTACACTGAATACGCCTAAAAGTGGTTCATAATGGTTATTTACTACAGTCGTTAACAGTTGAGAAAAAATTCTGCTATTTGCAATCTGCTTTACTGGATTACTAATCATGTGATACATATACCCTTGTACATTTATGCCCTATATACCATCTCCCTCACATATTGGTGGTACACGACCTGATGCATTTGTCCTTTTCCCTGCATAGTATGTCAGTGAGCCCGACCAAAAAACTTGTCTTCTTTCTTCGCCCGATGGCTTCGTCCAGTCTCGCAGAATAATAACCTGTTGGCATTCAAAAGGCAAGAGTAATTCGTTCTCTAAACGTTCGACAATTTAGTTTCTGGATGATGGGGTCAGACAACCTTAATTTCGTGGGGTCGAAAAGAGTCTTAATTAGGCACGATATTGTGACTGAGTCCCATTTTACTTGTTGACAAAGTAGTAAGAAAACAATGGGACGATCGCTATTAACAGTACTTTAGCCATGGTGTCAACAACATTTACACTCTGCCCAAACACTCTAAAACAAGTCTACTAAATATTTCAATACATACAATTTGCTTGTCTTGAAATGAATCGTTGGTCTCGTAATGCAGTTGGTCACTGGTGGGCTTCTGGGGAAACTTCACGATGATGTCCCTTTACAGCGCCTCCTAGAGATTCCTTGTAGTGGCAGCACCTTACTTGACCGCACCAGAGGAAGGATTCCCATAATTTCACACACAGCGCCTCGCCGATTCACGAATACTCCATTAATGCCGTCTGCAAACAGTAAATCCACTCGCGAAGTAACAATCACTAATTTACTGCATGACTCGCTTGCAGTGATGCCGACAATCACCTGTTGGTATACATCGGCTGACTCCCCAAGTGATGGGCACCAGGCCTCAAGTCGTTTTCTCTGCCACCAACAACTAAAAAATACTTGATTTCCACCCCTCTGGCTCGACCGCCTTCAGGCACGATAAACACTGCTTCACTCTCATTGGCCAGTGCTCTCTACAACCAAAAATAATTAGACACAAGGTCCAACTACAATAGCTATTTCCAGCTTAAAGTTCCACATGTTAAACACGCCTTATAGTATTTATTTCCACTACAACCATGTTTGACCCCTAAGGATTGCTAACCCATACGTCCGGTTAAAATCTGGGACTCCTCATCCTTCAGGAACATAACAAAAAATCCATGTTTCACTTTTCTAGCCTGGGAAATGCTACCTTGCTCGGACCCAAGTCCAGCTCAGTTGACGCATCATCGGATTTTGATAGGGCTTCTTGCTCACGTCAAAATACTAGCCTCCTATAGACTCGGTGCAAACAACAGGAATCCAGACACGTCACACAAAAACCAAAGTATAACAGAAATTAAACATCGCATCACCCTGGGCTTTACACCACACACTTTGGACGCAAGTCCCCACACACTTACGCGTTTAAAACAAATAAATCTAACAATAAGTTCTTTCGCAATAGTTCCATCTGCTTTCAAAAACGAGTCTTTCAAGTTGCCAACACACTTACTTAATAAACAAACCACAGAATTGTGTGTGTTTACTCACGAACACGCAAAACAGACACATATCTCTCTAACACTTTGTGTTACACATGTACAAGACCTTTACATGATATGTAGTCATAGTAATCCACTTCACATACCCTAATAGCACCATATTCTAATACAAATTAATACTAATACCCTAATAGCCATATACTTATACAAAAGAGTGACACCAGAGTGTCACAATAGTAACGCTGTTAACATAGACATATTTAACAGCTGGATAAATAAAAGGACCTACTTTGTTCTCAGATTTTAGGACAAGGGCTGGGGCCCCATCCAGGCTGGGCGTGTTGCATTTTGCCCCCCCCCCTTCCCCAGTCATTTGATGCGGCCCTAACAGTCCTACCACTCACTGTTTCCAATAATTGAACAACTTCTCTGTAAAACATCGAAAACCAAAAGGCTGTGTTAAAACTATACCCTCTTTCCAGAGATTAAAAAATATTTTAGATTGATGGACTCTTTTTATAAAAGCTTTGCTTGTGTTCGACTTGGCCGACTAAGGGCCCTTAACAGGTCGATCTTTCTCTTTTATTGACACTTATTTCAACGAAATCCCGTCCTCTTTATCAGTTTTCTCAAAAACTCTTTACTGCAATCCAAAACCTCATCACCCCACAAAACCTTGTTTAATATGTTTAAACTTAGTAATATTTTTCTGACCACTTAAAACTGATGCATTTTCCTTCTCACTGCTCCGCATGTAAAATCGTCACTTTCAATATGTTATTGACATTCTAATCTTTTACCAATACATCAGGGCCATGCCATGAACGGGGAACCGCCACCTCCGCCTCTTTAAGTAAACCTCTGGAGGAAGGGAGTGTTGCGTATCTCGCCCCCGACTTTTTTTTTTCCCAAGATTTCTTTTTTTCCCACAGACTAACATTTTGGAATGACGTTCGTTTATTTGCAGTGCGGGATAACATAGACGATTTTGATGATCACACCCTATTGTCAAATCACTGGAAATGCAAAATAAAATTTTATAGTAATTTCCCCCACGTTTCACTCTTAGAAAAGTTGGCATGTCCCTGCTGTAGGTGTTGGAAAATTCAAACCTTTTTTGATGTTTTCCCCTTCAGGCAAAGTCATTTTTAAGGTTGATTCAGACACACAAGTCACAGCACTAGTTGCTTCTGTAACATTGTATTTTAAACCATACGTCGACTTCTTTTCGTCCCGGCATTATAAACGATTTCACGCGTGTTTACTTAGTTGTACCATTTAACACAGTTCCCGACGTGATCTCGCTGGAGCGACTCTCACATAGCCGAGTCAAGCAGTAACTGATTCCCTCCACTTATCCTAGCACCAGTCACGTGACAGTAGTGTGCACCCCACCACAAACTGAGGTCTGCGCAAGTTCCCACCTATCTTACCCCATTATAGCTGATTAAAGATGGAACAGTTCCAACAAATTATAAGGTTGAAAATCTATGGGTAAATCAATGAATAAACACTTAATACGATTCTTCAAAATTTAGCAAGCTTTGACTGTGCTGTTCAGTGAACTCTTGTATTATGTTGTGTGGACTTGGACCGGTGTTGCTATAAAGTAGACGTGGACTGTTTTTGCATCCAGGAAGCATCGTGACTCTTTTTTTCATTGCAAGAAGGCGACAGTATAGAAAATGGCGGTGTTTGTTTTGGTGATGTCGGTAATCCCTCTAACATATTTTTGGTCCTTCGGGCCGGATTAATCTCGGGATATATGGTTTCGGGCACAGTATTATATGCCTAATATACGACTTTAATGGTTCATTTTCGCACATCGAAAATTATCGGCAGTTATTGACGGGTTTAGAAGTATATATTTTGGCGCCATTGTCAAGGGACTGAACATGAACAGATAGACGGATCTCCGCAGGCGAGAAGAATCTGGACGTGGTTACACTACGAGTTTTGAATTATTTGTTTCCAGTATACTGTCCACTTAATATTTCAGTGCAAGTTTGAACTACCACGATTTTCCAGTTGCCAAATAAAATGGCTGCACACCCGAGTTACAGTTTGTTGTTTTCAATTATCTTCTAGCACAAGCTGAAGAAGCTATAGAACTGTACGAGTCTGCGAAGAGTGACGCGACGAAGGTAGAAGACTTCGACGTTGTCTTTGAAGAGGTTATGTTAAAGAGGGATGAATTATCGGCCAACTATTTTGCCATATGCACTCATCCTCCTGGAGACAACACCAGCATGTTGGACGAATGCAGGGAACTAAAGAAAGTTTACGGTAAGTTAAACAAAATGCTGGTTGTGATGTATCCCATAGCAATGGTTCTCAAAGTTTGGGGGTTTTGACTGCAGTTCTACCGCCACTTCCATTGCCAGTCTTTGATGGAAACAGAGCAGAGTGGACCAGCTTTGATGAATTGTTTGAATCGATTGTTGGTCAGGCCACAGGCCTCACTCAAGTTCAAAAGATCCATTACTTGTTAGGTTGTTTACAAGGTTAGGCCAGAGAGTTGGTACACAGTATATCAGTCACTGAAGAAAATTATATGGTTATTTGGAAAATCTTGGAAAAGAGATTTAAGAGTTTGAGAATTACTGCAACATTACATGTCCAGAAGATTTTGAACCTTCAACGAGTTGACAGTTGGGACGAAGGAACTTTGATGAAGTTTGTAACTGTTTTAAAGGAGAACTTAAGTGCTTTGGAAGCCCAGAAATTTCCAGTGGTTCAAAGGGATTTCCTTCTATTAAATATCTTGCTAGAGAAGCTAGACCCTCCACTAAGGCAAGCATTTGAGTTTTCACATGAAGAAGACATACCATCATATTCTAAACTCCTGAAGATTTTAAAACGAAAAGCTAGAGCTACTGAACATGTCCATCTTACAGCCAGTGATCAGACATCTAGAAACACTTACAAAGGGGCACTTCCGCAGAAACAAGGTCCATCCTGGAATAGACATCGACCTATCCGCTATGTCCCAAGCAATTCTCCGGCAGACTCTAGGAAGACAACTTTAGTATCAGTGCATGACAGTAAGAGTAGCCAGATGTGTCCAGTTTGTAGTGGTACCCATGTTTTACTTAAATGCCAGACATTTCTCTTCAAGTCAACAGATGAGAGAAGGGAGTGTGTCATAACCCACAGATTGTGTTTCAATTGCTTGCGAGCAGGACATACAGCAGTAAATTGCTTATCAAAATTTCGATGTCAACAGTGTCAGCGCACACATCATACCTTAATTTATGGTCACAGGAAAGGAACACAGGTGAGACAGATTCATCTCCTACAGACATTGAGGGTCAAGAGGATGGTAGTAGTGCCACTGTTGCAATGTGCTCCTCATGTATTTCCGACGATAGTGGTCCTGCCAGCACTGTTTTGCTGACAACAGCTCTTATTCAGGTGAAGGACAGCAGCAGCAAGTATCAGGTTGTGCGTGCATTATTGGACAGTGCTTCTCAGGCATCATTCATAATAGAGAGTTGTGTACAACGCGTGGGGCTCACAAGACATAAGGCAGGTGTAAACATTTCTGGTATAAGGGCACACCAGGATGGACGGTAGAGGAGTTGCAGTTTGTGAAATCACATCATCCCACACACCAGAATTACATCTAACTACCCGGGTAGTGATTCTCAACAATATTACAGGTAATTTGCGTCAATTGAGATTGATTCAAGCAACCTTGCTCACCTTAATAATATTCATTTGGCAGGTCCTCAGTTTACCTCGCCTGGAGGTGTTGATATGTTGCGGGCAGCTGATGTGGTTGCTGATGTGATGACAGGCCATAAAATTGAAGGTAAACCTCACGCATTCCATACAGCATTTGGCTGGGTGGTGTCTGGTAATGATATCTGTGCAAATAAAGGTGACTTTGTTTCTTTACTAGTGCGAATGGATGTCTCTCTTGACATAACTTTGCAAAGGTTTTGGGAAGTGGAAGAGGTTCCGTCAGTGAAGCGTCTCTCAAAAGAGGACAAGCAATATGAGGATCACTTCACAAGCACTTACGTAAGGGACAAAGATGGTAGATTTGTCCTATATGGCTTCCTTTCAGATCTTCCGAGTACACTTTGGGCGATTCATCTTCAACTGCATTGCGAAGACTCTATGGACTGGAATGTCGATTTACATAGGTTCCAGAGCTGAAGCAGCAGTACCAGAAGTTCATGGAGGAGTACGAAAACATGGGTCATATGAAGTACATTAGACAGCTAGCACTTACCAGTGAGAGCTATCATGTATCCCTTAGCTCCAGTGACTCTGTGCAGCCAGCCTATTTTATTCCTCATCATGCTATAGGCAAGGAGAAAAGTGTTTCTACGAAGGTAAGGGTAGTTTTTAATGCTTCTTCTAACAGCACAACTGGTCAGTCCCCCGTTGCTGTTATAGCTGATGTTTGTAAGATGTCCAGGCAAATTTTAATTGATCCCGCTGACAGGAAGTACCAATGTATTCTGTGGAGAAATTCATTAGATGATCCAGTAAGCATTTACGAGTTGAATACTGTAACATATGTGTTGGCCTCTTCGCCATTTCAAGCTCTCTGCAGTTTGCAACAACTGGCCATTGATGAAGGAAACAAGTTTCCACTAGTAGCCCATGTCCTACTAAATGATGTGTTTGTAGACGATATAGTGACAGGAGCTGCAACTGTTGCTGATGCTCAACTGCTAAAGACACAGCTGGTAGACCTCTCGGCAGCTGGAGGGTTCGAACTTCATAAGTGGTGTTCCAACTGTCAAGAACTCTTGAACTGTCTTACACCTTACCCAGATTACTTATCTCAAGTGTTTAGTTCAGATTCTGTGAAAGTGTTGGGAATAAGATGGGATCCTGTACAAGACAATTTTTGTATAATGTGACTATCCCACACTTGCCAGTAACAAAATATGGTATTCTTTCTACCATTGCACAGTTTGTATAACCCATGTGGCTCGGTAGCACCTGTTCTTACCACCAGTAAGATGATGTTGCAAACCTTGTGGACTCAATGCCTTGATTGGAATGAGCCAGTAGGGGAGGAAGTGTTTCAGGGGTGGACTCGCTTTAAAGACTCCTTTCCTTTATTGTCTGAGGTCGCAGTACATGATCAGGATGTACAGTTTCATGGCTTCTGTGATGCCAGTCAAAGGGCATATGCAGCTGTAATTTATGTTCGCTGTGTGAGGAATGACGGTGTCATTGAAGTTCATCTATTGGTGGCAAAGTCTCGGGTGGCACCTCTTAAGACTTTGTCCATTCCCAAACTGGAACTGTGTGCAGCTGCCCTGTTATATAAACTCTGGCAAGGAGTAGTGAAACTTTATCAGTCAAGAGTGAGTAACCTAGTGTTGACTGCTTGGACAGATTCTATGGTTGAGATTGTCACCGCACAGTTTGAAAACTTTTGTTGCAAATCATATTGCTGAGATCCAGTCTTCCATATCACCAAATTCCTGGAGGCATGTTCCGTCAGAACACAATCCTGCGGATGTCACTTCGCATGGATCACTTCCAGACCACATGGTGAAGACAATATGGTTTTCTGGACTGATATGGTTGTCACAATCTCCGGAGAGTTGGTCTGTGCAGCCTGTTAGCAAGAAAGTGCCTGTTCTTGAGATGATACTAGTGACATCCAATGTTTTGGTGGCTCAAACTAATCAGTTGCAGAACTCTGAGGATCCTTTAGGTTTGATGTATAACTTTTCATCATTTTCGAAAATTCGCAGAGTCATGGCTTGGATCCTACGAGCTAAATCTACTTTTTGTAAGCTACCACATCCTGCTGGTTTAGCACTGACAACACAAGAGTTGCTTAATGCACGTACACATCTTATCAAAGCTTTACAAGCACATTACTTCAGAAATGAGATAAGAGCTTTGGAGATGGAGAGTCATGTTCAAAGGGTTTTAGAAGCCTTACACCATTCGTGGATTCACAGGGTGGGCGGCAGACTGCATAATGCTCCATTGTCAGAAGCAAGTTAACATCCTGCTCTTCTACCTAAACAAAGCAAACTGTCAGAATTAATAGTGAATCACTGTCATGTAGTTAATCTGCTTGCAGGTCCATCATCTGCACTCTACCTTACTCGTCAAGTATATTGTATCACATCGGCTTGTAGCTTAATTCGCAAGCTTATTCACAAGTGTGTTTTGTGCTTTAAAGCAAATGCAGCATCCTCATCACCACCACTAATAGGCACACTTCCACGTTCACGTTTTGCACAGGGGAGGGCATTCTGTAATGTTGGAGTGGACTTTGGGAGGGTCTTTCCATGCAGTTCCAGTAAGAACGAGAAAGAACGTCACTTATAAGGTTTATCTGTGTTTATTTATCTGTATGGTAACTAAGGTTGTGCATTTAGAGCTTGTGACCGAATTGTCTGCATTAGCATTCCTTGTTGCATTGAAGCATTTTGTATCCATCCGAGGACTACCAGCAGAGATCACTTCAGACAATGGGAGCAACTTGTTAGGTGCAAGTAACTATCTTAAGGAAGTATGTACCGGTCTCTTCTCTGGAGAAAACAAAGATAAAATTATCAGCAAGACAGCACGGGAGGGGATCAAGTGGAGACTTAATCCCCCTGCCAGCCCACACTTTGGTGGCCTGTGGGAGGCGGCTATTAAGAGTGTTAAGCAGCATTTGAAGTGAGTAGTGGGCACACAGGTGCTTACTTTCGAAGAACTGGGAACATTATTTGCACAGATCTCTGCAGTACTCAATTCTAGGCCATTATGTGCCATTTCTGATGATCCTCTGGAATATGACGTTCTCACGCCAGGGCACTTTATAGTGGGCGATGCCTTGGTGGCTCTGCCGGATTATGACATTTCAAGAGTTCCTGAAAATCGTCTTGATAGGTGGGCACTTATCACTCAGTTCCAGCAAATAATCTGGAAGCGATGGAGCAACGAGTACCTTCACACACTCCAGCAGCGAAGTAAGTGGACCATTTCTGAGCCCAATATTCAAGTGGATCAGCTGGTGCTGGTAAAAGAGCTGAACTTGCCTCCTCTGAAGTGGAAAACAGCACGAGTGATAGCAGTCAACCCAGGGCAGGATGGGATAGTAAGAGTTGTGTCTCTGAGAACGTCTCAAGGGGACATCACTGGAGCTGTAACGAAAGTCTGTGCCTTTCCTCAGGAATAATAGTGCATCACTTATCATTTTCAGATTGTATACCTTTGTTTCCCATGTGTATATTTTGTTTGTATGTGAAAAATCCATTAGCAAAAGTGTTATTTTTGGTGGGCGGAATGTTCAGTGAACTCTTGTATTATGTTGTGTGGACTTGGACCAGTGTTGCTATAAAGAAGACTTGCACTGTTTTTGCATCCAGGATGCGTCGTGACTCTTTGTTTCATTGCAAGATGGCGACAGTATAGAAAATGGCGGCGTTTGTTTTGGTGATGTCGGTCATCCCTCTAACAAGTGTTGATAACAGTTTCTGTTTACATGATATTATGTACGTCACAGTTATACACAAACAGATATTACAAAATATTCCCTCCACAAAACCCTCAGCCAATCACAAACTTGTTCCTTCTTCTTAAGCCAATTACAGCACACAACCCCCCCCCCCACCTACCTCAAGGGCATTTCCAACTGCAACTTAGATGCTATGTATGCTAATATTGTGGGGGCGAGACGACCAATGTGAAGCCAGCAAAGGGGTGCTCTCAGAGGGCTTGGTCAGGGGGTGGGTATTCCCCCTCCAGGGGGTGTGGCCATGCCTCTTGTACTGGTATTGCACATGTGGGTTAAACCCACATAATTCCACTACTGTCAAGAAATTGACACCTCAGATTCGTCTGTCACTGCTTCAAACGTGTACAGTAAGAACCGAAAATCATGGAAACTATGTGAAATGGCGTACATCTGGGCGATTAGCAAGGCAACATGTGTGTGTACAGGGTGTGCTCCGAGTACATAGACGAGGCACTGGCGCGGCTGCAGGAGAAGATGCGAGTTGGAGGAAGCGAGGGAGAGCTGTCTCTGCTAGAGAGGGTTCTTGCCGAGAACCAGGACCCCAAGATTGCTTGCGTCCTGGCACTGGACCTCATACTTGTTGGTATAGACACGGTCAGTTATGTACGTTGCTATCTACAGTGATACGATACATTTTCTTATAACTTAATACACATGGGTAACTTTCTTGAACACCAAGGAAATCACCAAAAGGTGTACAAGGTGTACACTTCCACCATATGCATTGAAGTATTTGCATGTTTGCTTGAATTTACCTAAATACTAAAAATTTCGGAAATGAGTCGGCTATTTTTGAGGTAGTGACTTTACATTGCTTCATTTAGTTTTCTACTCGAAACAAACAATATCAGGATAACCTACCCTATGTACGTGTGCCAAATACAACCCTAAACAAGCGACTTTCACAAAAAGTGCACGAAAAATACATCCATCATTAAGCGATTCTAGCTAGAATGCAAGACCTTGCACGCACACGAGTCGGCCAGTCACACTGCTTGGACAAGAAGATGTTCATCTACTTGTTCAAGAAATTGGCCTGTATGTAGGGGCTTACTACTATGGTAACTTACATGTAGCTATATACTTGCGACATTTAATCTTAAAATGTTGTAATTTAATGTTACATGTAATTAAATAATGTACACTTAGTACGACAGTGGTAATTGAGAGTTGTGCACATTTTACCGCAAAAAATTTTCACAGAAATTTGCGGGAATCTGAAAGTCGATTTTGAGAAAAAGAAACAGAATATTCCAAGAAAATTTTTTTTCGAAATATGACACTGTTATGGCAGAAGTACACTAACATTGCTAAATTCCTTCCTTTATTTATACAAAGGTCACTCGATACAATTAATCTATACCATCCATTACTGTACACATGTATCTAATTATTCAGTTGAATGACTGCTAGAAATATTTTTCATCGCCACTATTTACACAAGCCTTTCTCTCCAAGCCAGTCTCAGTCAGTCTCTCCTCACCTTGCCCATGAGTCCTTGACCACGCACTAAAACTGCTCAGTTTGCTGCAAATGTTCTCGATCAGTTAACAAACGACAGGTATCTTTCGATGTCACGATTGCCTTGCCGAACCCGCTACTCCAAACGACGCTCACCGATCCGCAAGCACACTCGTCGACACCATGATGTAAAAATTCCCTAACTTCATAACTCCTGGGCTGTGGGAAAATCATCCTTATATTCTCACAGGATATTTCAGGGACACTCCCCCAGCGAACACGCCAAGATCA
Source organism: Medauroidea extradentata (assembly GCA_003012365.1). Classification (NCBI taxonomy): domain Eukaryota; kingdom Metazoa; phylum Arthropoda; class Insecta; order Phasmatodea; family Phasmatidae; genus Medauroidea; species Medauroidea extradentata. The sequence continues at coordinate 25,937 of PNEQ01110653.1, forward strand.
ACAGTTGTTCGACTTTATTGTTCTGAATATTCCATGTTCTTTGGCAGGTGATACAGAATTCCATATCCCTCGGGCGCCACGGCGAGCTTCCTGGTAGATGACTTTGCTGGTCTTTAAATAACAATCCTTGAGGCATCATCCAGAAGAACAGATAAAATTGCAGACATTTGCCACTGATGTATCGGATTATCGCTCGCAATGTTAGGAATTTAAAATGTCGTACGCCCCACCAGTGTTTGGCGAGCGTACATAATCGTGGCACAGTCTTGCATTGCCTTCAAAGCACATGGCTCGTTACACTGCCCCTTCCTTAAATGTGTATGTCTGGAACATATTGAGAAGCTGCCGGTCCTCCGTAGAGAGCCATGTGCTCAATGTGGACCACCCTGGGCCTTGCTCTTTAACAGTAACAACAAATCCGTAGTTACACATCATTGATCTTTTTCGGAATCCTGTAAAGCTTTCGTAGCACTTTAGCAACTTCGGAGAATAGCACTTTCTCATTTGTAGGTTGCCATACCCACCAATTGTCCTTCTGAAACGCCACTCTCTGAAGGTCGTCGATCATAGAGTGTTTTCATTTTGTTGCTGTTAATTTTGAGGTTGCGCAATCCAAATGCATGAATTTTGAACAACTTTTTTTCTTAGCTTACTAGGATATTCTGGAGTGGCTACTGATTCTTCCATTGGTTTTCCAAACAGCAGATCGCATGAAAGGTGGAGATTACTTCCGATCAGTATTTTTGATGGTGTTACCCTTGTTGACTCGTGGACTGCCGAACTATAAGCCAGGAGAAACAGCAGCACCTTAGTGTAATTTTGATTGACTGCCACAAAGATCGACAAATAATGCGCTAGTGTTAAGTTCAGTAGATGAATAGAGCTTAACATGTTTACAATAATGAATTCATTTGAGAGAGCCACTGGCTCCAACAGAAAATAAACTGGCATCTAATCAGCTCTGGCCATTATTAGGAAGCATTCCAACATTTAACTACAGTGATTTCGGGAAATCACAGTAAGATGAATTGAGGCTGGCCTAATCGGGAATCGAACCTGTTCCCATCCGAATGCTAGTCCAGTGTTTAACAATTTCATCATATTGCTCGATGAACTGACAGGAATGCTTCTTACTATATTATTGTTTACTAGGTTACAACATCACCGAATAACTGTGCAAGGGTTTCACGGCTTTGCACTTGCAATCCCCTAAATTCCTGACTAAAATGACTGTGTGAAAAAATACCCCCATGTGTGTGATGTAGACAGCTAAGCAATGCTAGAAGTCTGTGAATTTTTTTCTACTGTTGAACGAGAAGTGTACACCATTGACGTTAGATACATACACATATTCATCGTGTGGTTTTGAAAATCATACCCTCCAAACGATATGAGTTCGTTTATATGCAATTCTAAAGTCTCGCTGAAATTCCGCGTCATGTCTGGTAGCACTGCTGCAACATAGTGACGGATGGCAACAGGTTATCCAGCTTTCGCGGCTTTGGTTGGTAGACGTGCTACTTCAGGTTTTACTACTGGAAAAAAAATAACAAAATGCAAGATCGGGTGAACAGCCTGGTCTTGGAATGTCACAACATGAATTAATACGCCCAGGAAACAACTCGTTTAGGATGTTTTATTTGGACTCTGGATGTAGTAAGTGATAAATACTACTCGTTTAAACTGAACAATGCTTTAATGCATTGTTTCTAGAATTATTTAGATATAAAATAGCAAACATTGCAGCCTGTACTTCAATGCTTATGTATTGTTATGATAAACGCAAAGCTGACTGATAATTTTTCGGATCTCTAATGTCACCTCCCAAAGTAAATGAAATCCATAATTGTCACTATATTTTGAAAGCATTCACCACAAGAAATAAATCCAATTCGTAATTGTCACAATCTTGCTCAATGATTCACCTCCCTAAATATTTCTATTTAGTATCCGAACATCATGTATAGTGATCGTGAAGGATAAATGTATAAACATATGACTCGCGTGGAGAGAATTGACTTGCATATCGTGTCCTGTAACACTGGTGTTGTTTCAGATCTCTATGGCGGTGTGCTCGGTGCTGTACCAGCTGGCTACGAGACCCACTGAGCAGCAGAAGATACATGAAGAGTTGTGCCGAGTATTGCCATCTGAACACACGGTCCTCAGCCCGCCGCTACTCGACCGCATGACTTACCTCAAGGCCTTCGTCAAAGAGGTGTTCAGGTAGTCTAATATGTTGCACGCCCGTCAGAGAGGTTGTCAGGAAGCCTCACATGCTGACCCTTCTACTTACATTATTTCGTCAGAGAGGTGTTCAGGTAGCTTTGCATGCTGCCCTTTCTGTCTATCGTACGTGACATTTCACACTATTTCTGTCTCACTCACCTTCTACAATGATCTGATACACGCCTACATAGTAGTTTTCCAGGTTCTTAGCACAGTTTAAGGATGCTGGTAAGTGAAAACTCGTAAGTTTGTATTCGTACCAGTCAATGATCTACTTGTAGACATATAAAAATTTCGTTTCTTCATGTAATTGTTTTATAATTATTTTTTTTTCGTGTTATATTTCATAGTTTATATGTCGAAGCAGGCCAAAGTTGCGATTTTATTGTTCCTGCTGGTAAATAATTTGAAAAATTCTATCGCAGAAATGAAGTAATTTTCAGCAAAATTAAAAGCACTGAACGTCAACATTCCTAAATAATTACAAACTGATTTTTACTTTTTCATTTGTTACATTTATTTTCAATTTTAGTGTTTTTCAAACATCAAGAAAATCGAAAACTGTTCTTTGAACAATAAAACGTTATCCTGAGTAAAGAGTTGCACTTTAACTTTCGCAGTAAATTATTTTACTCCAGTGAAAAGGATAGTTTTTAAATGTGTTTGGAACAAAACAACAAACCTTCTCGTCGATATGAGTTTTCACATCGATTACAAAACCTTTTTATATTATTATTTTTTTTTTCAGTTTGCCTGAAATGCCATTTTATATATTGTCATAAATATGAACACTGCTTGGTATGAATTCAAAATTTCTATATTTTTTCAGCACTACTGCGTGATAGGCGAAGCCATGTGGCCTAATTTATTCAAATTAATAAAGATATAATTCTATTTACATTGAACTTATTGTGACTAAATATTATTATATGATACGAAATGTATTAAGAATGGAACTGTGCAGACAAATACTGAAACGTGAAAAGAAAGGGCCTTAGCTTGATACTTTTTCACATAGTTCTGACAACAATAAAAAATAAAGCATTGTGGGCGACACTGGTACGAGCGTCAGGAATAATACTGCCTACATGCACGGAACACTGCATTGTTGTGAGTAGTATGATTTGGCCGGTTCTGGGACAGGAGCCGGAGTGAGGAGCCCGACCGAGTGAGGAGCTCCCCCGCCATGTTGTGACGTCACGTCCCCGGCCGCCATGTTGGATGACCTTGATGTTGACCTTGACCTTTCCCCTCGACCTTGACCTTGAGTGTCAAATTACCAAAATTTTCCAAAATTTCGAAAATTTCAAAAAAATTTCAAAAATTCTAAATTTTTTAAAAAATTCAAAATTTTCAAAAATTCCGAAAAAAAAATATTACCACCATCTTGATTCCGGACGCCATATTGTTTCCGGCCGCCATCTTGGTGTTTCTTCCAAAAATTTTCGATTTCGCATTCCATTATAACCCCACAGGTATTTAATAAATTAAATTTTTAATAAAAAATCTTGTTAATAAAATTATTTTTAGTAAAAAACTTTTTAATAAAAACTAATTAATAAAAA
>PNEQ01110654.1:0-29729 GCA_003012365.1 Medauroidea extradentata
GGACACCACGAGAGATGGTTGTGCTCCTTTCTGCGGATATTGCGGGGGTCCGCGTATGTGATAGGGACTTCTACCACGGACACCACGAGAGATGGTTGTGCTCCTTTCCGCGGATATTGCGGTGGTCCGCGTGTGTGATAGGGACTTCTACCAGGGACACCACGAGAGATGGTTGTGCTCCTTTCTGCGGATATTGCGGGGGTCCGTGTATGTGATATGGACTTCTACCGCTGACACCACGAGAGGTGGCTGGGCACATAACACGGGTATTTGCGTGGTTCGCGGATTATTTGTGGAGACTCTAGTTGTGGGCGTAACGAGTGGTGGTCGGGCCCTAGATTCGCGGGATTCCGCCTTTAAGGTTGGCTGGGTTTTCGGACGTCACCTAGGGTGCACGCTAGTGAGACTGACTAGCTAACCTCGGGGTTATGAAGTATCCAGAAGAGAAAGAAATTCCGGCTTTATTATTTCGCTACTAGTATCACCTACTGGAACATTTGTCAAAATGAATGTGCGTATATTTTCTCTTCAAATAACCGAGGAAGGTTAAACAAACATAATGTTTATCAATAAATTGTTTGTTATTGGTTCTCTGTGGTTGAAACCCGCGCCATATTCACGACCAATAATCTCACCGGTGCTAGTGGATAGTGTTCATGTACATCCCGCTCGGCCACGCATTTATAGCTCGATCATTCTCTTCGCCATTACTTGTAGTTTACATATTTATTACCATAAGTTCTACATTAACAAAACATACTATTTACCCTAATAGGAAAAGCGAAATTTATATTATGTTCCAGCTACAGACCAAACTACGTGCTATTGTAACTCGTGTGACGTCTTTGTTTGTATTCAGGTAAATCTTCTATTTAATAGTGAAACGTCAACTGTAGCGTATCTAACCTCATGTGATCCTGTCATATGGGCATATTAAGTCTTACAAACACCACCAGAAAAATAATTCGCGTTTGATTATGTATATATAAATCAAATAATAAGGTGCATTTTGCAGGTCTGTTAACATATATAGCATTTTGGTACATTCCCTTAAGTTAACACACGTCTTTTTCTTTCATTCACGTTTAGGTGACTACCGCGGCTGATTTATGCGTTTAAATTATGTGATTGTTGTCTGAAAAGCAGTAGACCCTACATTTGCCTTTTGGCATCTATTACATACGCTGACATTTGTTATGTAACTTGTTGAAGCCAGGTATTATTGTATCGTGTACCCGTTTAACCACTTAAAGAAATTGATTATTCAAGCATAATTATTGTAACGTGTTTTGATATTAATTGCATTGAAACCACAGCCTTGCACGTAATATGATTAGTTTTAATGCAGGCGGTGAGGGCTTTAAATGCCTGGATTTAAAAAATTCTAACTTTTTTACGAGACGTTGGTTTATTTCAGTTGTATCGTGTTTAATCTTTAGGGAATATCTCTGGAAATAATGTTATGTGTTTATTTGGACCCAATTTTTTTAATTGTATTATTTTACATACGCTTTTTCTCTTGTATAAGTTTTGTTCAGTGTTTCCGGTAAGTACCAGTGCAAATTAACACAAAATAATAATCACCGCGCTTCATTAAGTGAACTATTCAGCGATACAAAAACTCACAAAAATATTGAATGAATTATCTGTGTGGTTCAATGATTCGTGTGATTTCCATTGTGTTCCTGTTTGGCCAATTGCTTGCTTTTTCACTAGCTCGAAAACAGTTACCAAATGGACATTAAAAAAATTAAAATGCTGGGTCAAAAGTCAATTTCACAAATCTATTTCCGCTTCGTGTAAAACGTTCAAAATGAATAAAAAGAATATGGTCTACCTCCGTTATCCTAATGACTGTGATGATGTTACCAACCACAGTTTAACTAGGGTAAGATCTCCGTCATAGAAACAACTAGTCATTAATACCTTATTAAATTAAAAATATTTTCATTTATATTTAACTAAAATAAATAAATATTATATTTGCTGAAATAAATGTTGTCATTTTAAATATATTTTTTTCCCATAAATTTTCGTTCATGACTGTTTTATTTAGGAATATTCACGATGAGTAACTGCAATAAGCAAAGCTTGTTACAGAATATGTAAAAAAATAAATACACGCGGGTCCCTAGTTAAATGAAAATCTGCGGTTGTACTGATAAGTCTAGTTCACCGACGTGACACGCTTCAAACGGGATAATATAATTCCCTATAGGCCTACATTTGACTTGTGTGGTTTATCTGCAACTGTTGATGCTAAAAACAAACGTAACGGTCTACATCAGTAATCATTTTATTCAAGTTTGAAAATTTCCGAAATGCTCTGAAAATACTTGGAAGTGGACCCACATTAATGTTACTTATTTTGGTCCAAGTTGTTTAAAAAATAAGCCTTGAGTGTAACGGTAAATCCTTATGAATCACCTAGTAGGATTCTTCATGTACCATCGTGCCGGACTAAGTCACGTCTGACGTCTCTCTCATTCCAAAACTACCAGTTTTTCCTACAAGGTCAAAGAATTTTAATGGAATCGTTGACGAACTACACTCTGGTTCAATGTTCAGAGGGGTAATATTTTCAAGGAAAAATCTGAAATTTTGGGCCTCTCAAAAATTATAGAAACGAAATGACTGTCTACAAGCAGATATAATAATAAATTGATGTCTTGAATTTTTAAACTTTTTTTCTTGGTATTTCAATTAAAATTAAGCATTCTACAATACGTTTATTAGAGTTTTTAGTTTTTATAAATCTGACAATATTATTTTAAAAGGTTTTTAACATGGAAAACATTTCATTTGAGGGAGTTATCTGTAAAATTGATTTATTACGAGCGTATTTCCTCTAGTATGTTTTCCTATTTAAATTTCGTGATAGAAAGTTTGGTAGATCGAACTTTTTCACCGCGTCAACAGAAACGTCATTAAAGGGGAACCGTTACTTAAAAATCTAGAACAAGGACGGTAGCAGCTATATCCTCTATTATACAGTATATCCATCATGTATCACTCACTTGGAGTAGTTTGGAACAGTTACGAATGCCGAAATCATTATGACTGGACAGTGAATTGAACACGAGTATTCCCGAATAGAAGTCTAATACGTCACCATTGTGCCACTTACTTGACATTGCTAGCTGGAAATGGACGCTTTCTAAAACCCTGATGTTTTACTTTATATTTTACAATCGGGCTTGACTGCAGACAGCTCTGCATAAAGTACTTGTAGCGTTGTATGATTGGACAGCAGTTGACACGGCACGCCCAAGAGACGGCCAGACAACAATAAACCTCCAGTATTGGAGTTGAAAAGCTCCGTGTTGTCATAGTGGTGACTGCCTTTATGTTGGAGCAGTAGCCAATGATAACAACAGATTCTCTAGTAAGAAGGTATCTGAAACGTACAGCCTGGAAGTCAAATGTATAACGAAATATGAGAATCTTTATTTAAGTTTGTTTTTAACTAAAGGGCCAGATTACGATACTTCTCGTTTTCAAGAAATGCCTTTGTGCGTTGCTGAAATGATCTATGCTTTCCTGGGAAGACATGTTGCCTGCAATTTTGTCGACGGTCAACTATCTAGGAAGACTGGGGTCGGCATAGGAATCACAGTACTTCCGGTGCGACGAGACAGCGCGAATGTTGTCGTTTGAGCGGCTGTTGCAGGGTGGCGCCACGTCGTATTTCTGCCGCGGCGCGTCTAACGACGTCGCCCCTCATTGCCGCCGCCGTAATTGGCCGCACCACTGCGCCACCGTCGCCGACACCCTCACCCCTATCCTTCACCTTCCTCACATTTACCCCGTCACCCTCACCGGACGTGCCTTCTACATCAACTCTACTGTCTCTAGCAGTACTTCCTAACTCTGCCTGAGGATCAGTAAATTTCACGTGCAACGTCGGGATTCAGTATAATTTATATTTGTGTATACATATTATTTTTTACATGTTCTGTCACAGTAACCTTAAATGTATTGGCTAAGCCAAATAAGAAACGTCTCTGCATAGACACGCGAAAAATAATTAGATCCAAAAGCTTTTTTCCTTTGATTATTTTAATAAAACCTGTTTCGCCAAATGGTGCTGGAATGCGCTTTTTTACAAACGGTGTTACATATAAATATGTCTTCTTTGGAGACGACTTACGCAAATAATTTCTCAATTATACTTAAAATATTATCTTTCAGGTTAAGTAATTACATAAAAATGGTTTCGATAGTTTGTTACAAGAAAAATATGTCCTATTTTGTCGACGTGTATATGAAGTATGAATTCTCTATAGTAATAAAAGTGCTTCCCTACAGGAATAAAAACATTTCTTTGGAACTTCTTGGTTTTCGTTAAATAAATGTTGCTTTACAGCAAAAAAAACCTTAGGGGCCTAAAACAAATATTTAGCGTTGTAAATTTTTTTTCTTGAATAAGTTTTATTGCAGAAAAATTTTTTAAACTGGTTATTTTTTTTTTCAACACAAACATTGTTGTAAAATTACTACTATTTCCATAATAAACATTATTAATGAACTAAATTTACACTATACATGCTGCATGAATGTTTTTAAGGTAATTTATTTGCAGTGAAGCTACTTTACAATTTATTTTAACAAAATTGTAATTTGCCGGTATAATTTTTTTAAGGTAAATTATATTTTTACAAATTGACGTGCACATAATCACTTAATAGGAAAAAAATATTAATGTACAACATTTAAGTTTTGCTTAAAAAAGCAATAGTTGACGGCAAAAAAAAGTTCAAAATTCATATTTAACTTTTATAATATTTCCTCTTGAGAGTTTCCTTGGAGAAGGATTTAAATAGGAACAACAGCTTCCGTACGCTACGCCAACGATTACTCGTAAAAGTTACATTATGTTCGCGGATACTGAAGTTTATGCTCTCTTGCTCTTGCTCTCTCTCTATACACACACACACATATATTTATGTGTGTGTGTATGTATATATATATATATATATATATATATATATATATATATATATACACGTGAATATGTATGTATACATATATGTGTGAGTGTGTGTGTCAGGAATTATGGAGGAGAGCGCGTGTACGAGTGTCGATGCACATACGAATAGCGATATAGATTATGTGGATGTAGCCTGAATACTGCGTAGTTATTTAAACAAGACATTCTCTGCGACAAAACAGTCATGAATAAAAGCCTTGGTTCATAGTTTCCATGACTTTATTTAATCCGTACATAAAACAGTGTATGACAAATAAATACCCTTGCTCATAGAGAATTATTCTTCACATCCTCCCCACCCTGGTCAACCTCCAAAGGTATGACCAGCTGTACAGGGCGAGTGATTCTGTTTCCGTCAGGAGTATACAGTGATGCAGTCCTCATTAATCCGCCTCGGCCTTCAGTGGGTTCTTTATCCTTGTCCTTTCCCACATGTGGTGAAGTCAGACTTCTTCCTGAAGAACAATATCTCCAACTTTAAAATCGGCAGCCTTCTTCTGTGGTAGACGCGTCTCATGGAATCTTCTCAGCAGCATCAAATATTATTTCGTCCAACGGGCATCTGCCAATTTTTTCTTCGTTCTAAATTCCTTTGTCAGGTCTCTGTTGGTTGTTGGTTCTGGACCAGTCGGTAAGTTCGTGAGTCTATCTCCAATGAGAAAATGTGCTGGAGTCAATGCATTGTCTTCTTCTTGAGTCAAGGGTATAGATTTTAATGCGGCTTCTATGTTGACAAGAACAGTACAAATCCCTTCTTCATCCATGCTGGTACATACTTCTAATTTTCTGAGACATTTGGTAGAATCCACCATTCTGTCACACCATCCTCCCCCACCAAGCCGCACGAGGAGTATTAAATCGCCATGTTATTGCCTGTTGGGCAATAAACTGATGTGTTTTATTGTCTGTTTCATTTAAGTCCTCGTCACTTCCTTCATCACTGATGAGGTACCCTACATCGTTCTCGTCATCACTTCTACTTTCTTCCCCATCAATGTCATCGCCGTCATCTGCATCTGAACTGTCTTCAACATCTTCATCCACTGTAGTGTTTGTGAAGTCCAGGTCTTCCTCAACTGTATCTTCAGCTTTGCTGTTGTCAATAGTCGTGATATCAAAGCCCTGAATTATCTTTCGTTTACTTTTTGCCACATGGTTTTCCAGGCGGTGCGTCATTTTAGTACCAAACCTTTGACTTTTTACGATGTGATGGGGTAAATAAAGGTTGATTGTGATTCTTCCTTTGGGGTAATTTCTACATGTTCTTTCTCTACGTAATGGTCGTTGTAAACCTTGCGAAGTTCTTCATTGCCTACTAGTTTTTTCTCCAGAGTTTTAAATCTCCTTGTAGCAACTGCTATGTTGTTTTATAAGGAAAAGTTATCTTTCCTTGGAAAAGAATTGTAGAATTCTTGAAGAATGGTTGAATCTTTCATGCTCAGCGATCTGACTTGGTCAGCTTTGTTTCCTAGTGTTTCCGAATCCCAAAAATGTCGCAAGGTTTCATTAGTGAAGTTAAGTGTTTGATTTACGTCTATAAAATTCACCGTCGTAGATTGTGCTGATACAACTGATCGATTTCCACTGAGCACCAATCCAAATTAAGTTGATACCAGTACCACTGTAGGAGAGATTCGTATTGGTGCTGAATCATCCACTAACTTCCAGTAGTAATCTACTCCAATTAAAATTTCAATAGGAAGTTCTGAATCCTGCGGAGAGTCAGCGAGTTGTAATTTATGCGTACTTTCTAACACACTGATATCATGTGGAGGTGTTGGGTGAGAAGAAAACTTGTGTGTACTCTCAAACGCTGTAATCGGCGCAGAGGCGTTATTCTTAATTCCTCTCAAGTTCAATCGCACAAGTCAACGTTGTCCTGAATTAGAAGGTAGTTTCTCAAATGCACTGACAATCAGCTCTTGATTGCCGATCACTTCTAATTTTAATTCATCGATGATATTTCTGGATACAAAACTTGTTTGGCTGCCCTTGTCTAATACACAGCGTGTGAGTTTCGTAAGCCCGGTAGGTTTTGATATCCATATGCACGCAGTCTGTAGGTGAGTGAAGTTTGGGAGCCCAACCCCAATTTTACAGACATTAGTTGCTGTTTTTTCCGAAGCATGTTGATGATCGGATGTACATTTACATCAATGACCGTCACACAATCTTGAGCCAAATGCTCGCGAGAGTCACAAAATACATAGGAAGGATACACCTTTCCTTTACTTTCCCTTTGCGTTCGACTTGGCTTAGAGATTATTTGATGTGCTGGTGCCGTGGGAGGGTTTGCAGGTAACCTAAAATAACTTCCACGAATTTTCTCAGTTATTAATGTTCCTTCTACCTGCTGCTTTATGAACTCCATTAAGTCTGTAAGATTTCCTTCTGATAAATTATTTAGCCTGACATGAATGATCCACTGTTTGCATATGTCGTCTGGAAAGGCTCGAAGTATTTTTGGCGCTAGGATTCTGCCGTAAGCATTAGTATCCTCTATCAAAAACTGAAGTACTTGTATTCTGCAGCTACGCTCAAGGAATGAAGAATTTAATGCTTCAGGAGAAGAAAATTTGATAGGCTTCAACTCCTCCAAGTATTCTAAATGTGCTTGTATTATGCGACTTGTGTCTCCGTATCGGGATTGAATAATTCTCTTAGTTTCCTCATATGTTGAGGCAGTTATTGCAATACCGTCTACCAACAATTTTGGTTAGCCCTCCAGATATCCTCGTAGAAAAACATGCTTGTGTACTGTGGAGAGGGTAATATCATCATCTATAAATGATTTAAACTGTTCCCAGAATCGAGACCACTTTTCTACATCTCCCGAAAGGGTCCTAATTTTATTGGCGGTAACTTAACAGTGTGCATTACTGAGGGAACAGGTACAATCTGAGAAACCGAGCTTGTGTTCTGTGTACTTAAATCAACCGCACTATTGTTAATAAATATTGTCGCTTTGTGTATCGTAATTTTAGCTTTATCGATATATGCTTCACAAGTTGCTACATCTGCATCATAATCATCATCTGTAAGTAGATCGTGTATGGGGTCATCTAAGGCTACAACATTTTGCAGAGTATCCTGAAGTTATTCTCTATATTATTCATATTGATCTACGAGCGTAGTATCGGTAAAACTGTATATTTCATTTATGAAACTTGTAAGGTTATCTCTTTCTCTTGTACGTTTACGTTTCAGAAGTTACGAATCAGACATGATTATTAAAGCAATTACAAGTGGTCAAGTGTTTTCAAGTTACTCAAACTAATAAGTAATTAGTCTCACCTTCACAAAGTCTTTAGTGAAGAGTTACCGAGTTTTCGGCACCATTAAATGTGACGAAACAGTCTTGAATAAAAGCCTTGGTTCATAGTTTCCATTACTTTATTTACTCCATAGATAAAACAGTGTATGACAAATAAATACCCTTGCTCATAGAGAATTATTCTACACATTTTCGATCTAATAATTCTGCTTATGAGTGGACAGGCAAGATAACGTTGCTTGTTGATAAAAATTCTTTAATATACTAATAAAATTTTAGTGCGTAGCACACAAAGCGAAAAATAGTCACAATATTTAGATCAGGTCAACTTTTTCGCAAAGAATCGGAAATACCATCTACAGCAAAAACTACCGCCCGTTGACGACTTATAAACGTCATTTATATCCGCATTTTATGAAATAGTGAATGTATCTGAAGCTAATTAGAGACCTCAGAATTTTGCAATATTATTAATTTACATACTTTGATTTAAAAATACAACTGGCATATGTCTCTTTGAAACCTTCACAAGTTGTGTGTATTACTGCAGGTACTACACGGTGAATTACTGAATAGACAAGCTGCCAATGAACGTTACATTATTCCAGTAAACATTCACTTGAAAAGTTAAGGTTGCACAACGTAAAACAGTTTGTACATATACAAAATTTTTGTTTGTAATAAGTTTCCAAATAAAAGTATTACACTTTAAAGATATGTTGTAATGTTTACAACAAAAACCTTGAAAAGTTAAAAATACGAGAGTATTTTCATGTTAAGCAACATATTTTTATAAGCAGTGCCAATTTATGGTAAATTTTACAATAGTGGCTTATCGTGTAGGAAATAAACTATTTCGGCAAGAAGGCAAGGGAGAAATATAGGAATCACGACAAATATTGTATTTACTTATCCTAACAAAATAAATATTAAACTGGACTAATCCCTCTTGTAGAAAGTTAGAACAATATAATAATATAATATTTGATTGGTTCAATTGTTACACGCTTGTTTAGTCATGTACAACATATCTACAGTTGACTGTACCAAGCATTTCTATCTGTCAGTCGAAAACAATTCAAATCTTAATACCAACAACAAACGTATAACTTAGCGGTTTTCCCGTAAGTTATACAGGTGGTTCATAAAGTCCCGTTACCATTACAAACTGTTACCACGACCAAAAGGAAAGAGATAAACGGTTGCGGTTTTCACCAAAATTCTGGAGAAGGTTCAGTTTTTGTCTGTAAGAGTTTTTTTTTTCACTTCAGGAATGACGCGTGATTGCAACACCACAACAGAAAGCACAGTGCGTACTGTGGTATGCAGAGACCACGATCGTAGAAGAACAGGTCTGGACACTCGCCTGGAAACTTGACCCCCTTGTTGTTTGGCTACAGTTCACCAAGTTACCGATAATATTGTGTTTTATTGGCGCTGCAGTTAGGGCGGTCGGACTCAAACTCCGCCCACTTCCTCCCAACTGAGATAAACAATTTATCAAAACGTACTTTTTATCAATTTATGAAATACTTCCTTCGTTCAAAAATTTAAGAAAAGGCTCCAGCAATCTTTATTTACTTTATAAATTTAACAATGGAAAAAAGTGGACGGAGTTTGAGTCCGACCGCCCGGAAAACAGCGCCAAAAAGTACGACATTCTCGGTAACTTGACGAACTAGAGCCAAACAACAAGGGGGTCAAGCAAAATACGTTGGTAAATAGGCGAATGTCCAGACCTGTACTTCTACGACCGTGGTAGAGACCAAGTCGCCAATCACAGTGCAATGACATCGGCGACAATATCAGACTGCGGGTCCCCCCCCCCCCCAGCGAGCCAAGCATCCTGACATGGGCGGACAACTTCACAGACACTTGCCTCGTGGTGACGACCTGGTGTTTCTGAAGAACCACATTTGTTCGAAGCCCAAGAAAATTCATTCCTCGTCCGTAACGGGAACAGCAAATGTCAAGTTCAACAGTGCACAAAGTGCTTCATAAACGTTAACGCCTTTTCGCCTACAAGTTCGAACTTACCCAGGCTCCCCAGCCATATGACCCACCTCGGCGTTTTGACCTTGCCTTCTACATGCTTAACGCACATGCTGAGGAAGCTTATGTTTCTGATGAATCAACCTTCAATGTAAGCATTCACGTCAACCGCCGCAATGTGAGGATATGGGGATCAGAAAATCCACACAAAATTCATGTGAAACAATTCGTGGCAGTTAAAAGGTCAATGTTTGGTGTGGACTCATGCACGACAGAGTGAAAACAGCAACTTTTATCTCTTTTCATTTGGTTGAGGTAACATTTTATAATGGTAACGGGACTTTACGCACGTTCTGTATGTCTTCAACATTAAATGGTCTTCAAGTATTTACTTTTGTGACTAAATTTTGCATCGTGATATTTTGTATTTATGTTATCTCTGTATATATGTACGCGGACTTCCAAAGACACAATACAGAAACTTTACGTTTTTTAATTCAGAATAAAATTTACTAACTGCACGAATAGTTTCGTTAACTTGACAAATGGACTTGGGGAACGGCGACAGAAAGTTTGTTTTTGAAGAAATACTAATAGACTGAAAATAATTTTGTACTTGTATTTTTTTAACTGTACGGACTTTTCTCTAACAGCGACAACTGTAATGGCACTTGAATAGGTTTTGGCAGTTTCCGTTGGACATAGCGGGAAAACTTATATTTATTAACAAACATATGAAGTAACTGGTACTAATTTATATGTTATTTCCTTGTTATAATTTTCCCTCATCCGAAGTTACACTTGACGCAGTAAAGGCTAGTCTTGAGATGTGACGAAGATCATTGTTACAGCCGCAGGCGACACAGACCGGAAGCGAGTTTACGTTCGCGCAGTCTGAACACGTATTGGCTGTACGAGGCAACCGGTGGTTTGCAATTCCACACGCGCTGCATGACTTGTTATTGTTCTCTCGTGTAGCCTATAGTTTATGAATTCTCAACGTTCTCAAAACATACACATGTAATTTTAAACTAACTTTACCATAGTTAAAACACAAATACATAATTTACTGTTCGACTAGTATATATCGTGGCCAGAGCTAAATAATACAGTAAATAATTGAATTGCAAGAGTTTGTTTTCCCAATTAAAATTTTTGTCTATTTTAAGTGGCAGTGATAATCACACAACCAGCAGTTACAGTTTGAATGCTTTGAAGATGACGTAATCGCCTTTAATATCAAACTCAAATTATTTATCGATGAAAATACGCAACGCTTTGATTTTCTATTGGTTTGGTAACACAGTAAACTTGCGTGGCTAAACTAAGAAAGGTTGTGTAAAGAGTGTAAGTCAGTTGCTACGTTAATGTAAAGTGTCAAAAACATTCACAGGCAAAGATTAGAAAACAAATCAAAATGGCTTTCGGCTAGCAATAAATAATCAAACAACTGGGATCGTAATACACCAAAGACACAAGAACATTAACGTATGTTAATGCGTATGTGAAGTGTCATTAAATATTTTTCTGTGTTCGACTGAACATAATTCTGAGTTTAATAGAATCATAAAGCATATGTCATTGGAACGGATAGCAAGAGTATGACTTATGGGTGATCATAAAATACATATGTTTACCAAAGTAGTGATATAGGGGAGTGACGAAAATATGGCACCAAACTTAACATCCTGAATCATAAGTTCTCCATATAAGACCAACACAATTAGGAGCAGTATCAAACCAGTCTCGACAGAAATGAACAAACAGTGAATTCTGTAATGTAAAGTGGAATTATTTTATCTAGAAATAAAATAATTCACAAAAAATTAATAACTAGCCTTTAAAGTTACTTTTAGTATTTCCTTCATGTAACTGACTACGTCTGACAGTGATAAATATAATGAATGAATGGCATTCATCACTCAATAACATAAATTAAAATATATACATTTTAACACTATACTAAAGACTGGCTTGAAGTTATCAAAAGTAAAAACTGAGGGTTTAGTATGGTAATCATGGTCTCATATGACGTATCCAGGCGTGGTACACTAGGGCCTTATCACACATGTAGATCCACAGGCGACTGAAGAATCAACTCAAGTTCTTCTCACAACACAAATAACAACATGTTTCAGAACTTAAGGCGTATAAGCTTGTCCAGATTTTACTATCGTAATTGTTCAGTTTCCTTATGCAGCTTAGAACCGAACTTTCTTTTCTTGTGGAGTATTCTCCTCAAGAAAACACATATTATTTATTTAATCAACAATTGTCTGTATATACTTAAAAAACCAAATTTAGTAACTACAGTTTATTTTTCTACGTGCACTTTCATTGTTCCTTGATCCACAGGCATTTTTTAACATATAGTTCAAACCATGCGGCACAGTCTTCGCTAAGAGAAATTCGAACATATAATACAATTTAAATAAAGTCAATGATATTAAAATAACTAATACATTACTATCAGACTTTTCATGACTCGAAATGTGCAACAAATGTAAAACACTATTTATAATGTCAACTGTTACATTTGTTTATTGCAATTGAGAAATGACGATTCTAAAGATGAATTCCACTAGGGTTCCGAATTAATGCGTAATAATTTAGAAACACATTTATTTTTCTGATTTCATTTTGTTCAGAGAAGAAAGTTTATCTTGTACTTTACTTAACTGCAGTTAATAAAGAACTTAAAAAATGGCTGCATTACATGGAATTAGATCGCAAACAAATCAGCCATAGCTGCTATTGTACAAGATATTGTGATGTTTGTCGCCTGGCGTGACAAGATGGTCCACACAATACAGAAAAAGCGGTTGTGTGGTAGGCACAAAATGTTCTGTCTATACAGTCTTCACCATTTTTATAGCGGTTACATTTTTTGTATAAACTGCAAAACTTTACTGGAGGCCGCAAACATGTTTGCGATCACCACAAAAAAAGAAAGAAAGAAACAGTGAGGGCAGTAACGACAAAATATTTTTTGGTGGCCACAAAGAAACATTTTTCTTAGCGAAGCCAATAACTTGTACGGTAAGTTTCAGAGCTTGTGAGAGAGGATGATTATTTTCATGTAGGTGAATTGAGACAGGGTGTTAAGTCATTGAATGTTTATTTATTTTGTCACATTACGAGCCCTCTATCAGCACAAGGCCTTGGTTGATGTACACAGGGAGAAGAAGGAACTATGAGTCGGTCAGGGTCTGTTGTAAGGACCATGTCAATATTGGCATGCATTTACTTCGAAAAACTATGAAACATGAAGATGGAACTGAGTCCTCCCGAATGCCACGGTCGGTGCTCATCTAGTTTAGAGAATGTTTAACATTTTAAAGTATATTTTTGAAAAAATCCTGTTGTAAAACATATTTCGATGTAAAATTTGCCAAAGGTTATGTCGTAATACTGATAAGTCACAAGGGTGAATTTTCCTTCAGTAAAAAGCCGGCAGATTTCAATCTTGTATTAGAAAGAACACGCGGTTGATTTCCGATCAATCTGATGATTGTTTACCATTGTTTTCCGGAATCACTCCAGGCGAATGACGGGAAGGTTCCGTGCAACCAATTGAATTCTAATAAAATTTTATCTATTCTAGTGTTGCACCAGTGTCCTATGGCCTCGCTGTTAACGAGAAGTTAAGTCCATTTTACAGTTTCTCAGAAAGTACGATAGGCATGTTTCAGTAACTTACAGAAGAAGGGGAAACTGTACGTTACAGCAAATACAAATGTTTACTGCAAGTATCTTTCTAATGACATACTTCACTCGTGGAATTTTGCTATAACTATAGCTTGCTAATGACTTATACCGTGGTCGACAAATAAGCAAATCGTTTTCCGGCCGTCACAATTGAACATATTAAAGAGTACACAAGAATGGAGGAAAAATTAAAAATTATCTTCATTTTGAAACTACAGAAAAATAAAACGCATGGTATTAAAATGATAGGATTAACGACGATTGCTATTATTTGTGTAGAATAGTCTAAAGGATAAAAATAATAACATGTGTTTCGTAGAAATGAAAAGATACCACATATTTTTAATGACCAAGTAATTTTTGAAACTGTATTAAATATCGTTAATAGAGAGCGGAAAATTTGCGGATATATTTGATAATAATTAAGACCTGGAAAGAATGTACCTGGAAGTTAGAGGAAATAAAGTACAGTTATTTACCAAACACTCCCTACAGGAATATGAGTAAATGACAGATGACAAGTGAAGCACTTAACATCTAGGCTATGCTTCCTTGTTTCTAGTGTTTACCCGATACTTATATTTTAAGTCTAAACGAGTTCACATGTAAAAATCTGGTAGGTAGAGTTGTAAACAACGGGTTCAACGTATTGGCTATTTTTTTCAAGACAGTAAATACTATTGTTCCAGTTAATTATGTAATTAACGAAATTTGTGCTAACTTATGTATTATTCGAAACCGTACAATTTATTCACTTGAAAAACATAGCTACGACGACAACATCTGATGTGGCATCTTAGGCTTAAAATAATTGTCTTCAAAACAGTAGAAATAGGGAGGCATGACCTTAGTTGGAGAAATGTTCTAGAGTCCAAACAGCTGACTTGGCAGCTGGTTCTATATAACAAGTAGTGTGTTCACCTTCTACGACCGGGTCAGTGTATCGATACTGTTCATAAGGCAGACGTACTCTCTCGATATCATGCAGATTATCACAGGGTCTGAACGAAAACTGAGCTGATATCAAACTTGTTATATAACTTCTAGTCGCTATAAATATGACTCAGACAGTTATGCGAGTTGGTTAGTGTTGCCTTGCTAGCTAGCTGTTCACAGGCACTGTTTCATGAAGATACTGGATGCTGGTGACTTGCAGCTGTGCCGACAGCGTACCACAGTCCGTACCAGGATGTTATGATGCCAGAAATAATTATAGTGTGTATTATAATAACATTGCCAGCCACACTCATCTCACAATATCGTCCCTCATTAGAGCTCAGGGCCTCGCGCTTATTAAGCGCTAATAAAATACCAATTTAGTAATAAGTGCGGTATAATTTGACGAATATTGCAGTTCTCTCAAGCGATTAAAATTGTCCCATGATGTTAAATGTGAAACAAATCAAGCATAGATAGTCCGTAAAAAATTTTAATATGATTTATATTTTTCTAAAGCTTGCCTTTGAACAAGCTGCAGATTATTAGTTATGCTAGAAGCAACTGCAGTTCAGTCGTCAAAGTAATTGTTTTTTAAAATAAATTAACATTTGTTTGTAAATATACAAAACTTATTTTTAACAACCAAACAATACGTATTTGTAAATTTTGATAAGTGTTGAAATATTTGTACATTTTAAAGATTTCCTGGTACATTCCAAACGTTATTATTTGTTGCAATAATTATTTTGGGTTCCTTAATTTTATTTTTTTACGATTGACTAAAGCATACTCAGCTTATTTATGGTATTCTATTATTTGTTTAGTTTCCTTTGACAGTCATTCATTTCGCAATGAAGTATGTCCAAGATACTAAATCCAGTGATACTTTAACAGTTAGAAATGCTTTCAAATGCTTGTCCAAAACACGGGTGGAGTTCATTGGTGTACTTAGGAAATTATTAACTGGCGTTGCGTGAATTATAAATACATGGCGACAATCATTTTGGAGCCATGAAAAGTTATCAGAGAATCATTCTAGACGGTAAGGATCACGTAACTTCAATCGTTTACACAACTGAGAGCCTCAGCTGTATTGTTTTGCCCGTGCAGTTGGATAAATAACTGATATAGTTGGCACTTTTTATTTCTGAATATATAACTTTGATATCTGAATAAGCCAAAATGCGCCACATCAGGCAAACTTTGACGTTGGCGTTTCGACCAAATAATGATTGTAAATTGACTTTTAAATAATTTTGATGCATTAAATTTTTTATGCATCCATGATTCGCTTTTTTGACAGGACTTTCTTTTCTATACCGAATACAGTCCACTTTAAATCGGAATTTTTTTCGTTTCATTCATCCCGTGCAGCAACGCACTCGCATCTACTGAGGCACTAGCGTCTACAACAACCTCCCGTCTTCTAAAATTGGAGGATACATGTGTTAAGAAATTGTACGTTGGTGTACAGGGAAGGCGAGAAGGCTTGTTCACACGTGTCTTAGGGTCCACGTTGTCACATAGAGGGTTGTAGAGAGTATCATAAAAACTACAAGCAGAGTGTAAAAAGAGGACAATCTGGCTCGTCACGCACTGGCGAAGGAGTCGCGTCGCAAGGTTGCTGCGCGGCGCACGCAACTTCCCGGAAGTCAGTCGCTGCGGTATACTCACGTGATGCACATTACACTACGGCGACGAGTTTTTTTCTAGTGCTTCCCTTGTCGTCTTGTGGCGGCGGTAACTCGTGTCACAGCAATACCATTTGTCGTAAAAATGGAACTTTACAATCTGCTTATGCGGTTCATTTCTGCGATCAAGGCCTGGAGAAACGAGAGCGATATGTAACACTTGTCGCTCAAGCCGTTCAACTAGCGAGCATTATTTCTACATCGATGATTCACCTGAAAGTCATGTTAATCAGCGACCCTGTGTTTTTGTAACAGGGTAATACAGACGACACTGCGACGTGTGCCTAATTAAGTTTGTTTTAAATATATAACAGCTATAGCTGACTTTGAAAAGGACTATTTAAGCCATCTTTGGTTTCCCTAAATGCATGTGAAAAATGGAAAAGGAGACATATTCGTAAACTGCCCCCATATAGATACGTGAAATGCCTTTACAATAAACCCTATTTTCAAGACCCTCTGCACAGCGCGTGGCAACATAGCCAGTGAAACTATCAGAGAAGCGGCAATTGCCGGCATTAAAAAAATCCCAACATTCACCTGGAGAGCTTTTAGAAACCGCAGAAAACTGAAATCAGGACGGTAGAGGCGGAAATCAAACGTGGTCCTCACACAGGAGATTCCAGTGTTTAATCACTACTCTATGTTCACAAAATTATGATTGGTGAACTGTTTTATGTATGCATGAGCTATGAGCGAACATCGGAAATACACGTAAATACGCATCTTATTCATTAACTGAATACAAATGAATTACCAATACCTACACGTCGCTGGAGATTTATTATAATATATTACCTAGGGAAATTTGAAGGTACGCATTAAAAATACTTCACTACAGAACATTTTTATGTTATACTTATAACGAACAGTGCTAAACTTGTACACATTGCAGCTGACAACACTTTTTTCAGTAGCAAGTGTCGAAATTAAAATTTACTTTTGTAGCAGTAAAGTTTTAAAAATTATGAATATCCCAACCAGTCATAACGCAATTCACGTTATTTGTATACAAACAAGTGTGAAAATAAAGTATATTTAATTTATTTACGAATTTTGAAACAAAGTAAATGCGTAAAGCGATATTCAAAATATTTACAAGTTCCTATAAGGAAAAGATCATGTCATGCGTTCGCCATGTTATATTTCACGTGTAAACACAAAACTAACAGCATTGACCATCGACATATGTCTAATTTCTTACAGCATGTTGTAGGGTGATGTCTCCATCACGCATCAACGCCAATAACGACACAAATGCTTTGCTACATAATCGTATCTAGCATTCTCTTTCGATCCGTGGGGCTGCGGTGACCGAATGGTCAGATGATTCGCCTCCCACCAAGGCGATGCAGGTTCGGTCCATTTGGGAATCGTGACGGACGATGCCGCTGGTCGGCGGGTTTTCTCGGGAATCTCTCGTTTCCCCCGCCCTTTCATTCCGGCGCTGATCAATGCTCATACGTCACCCCTCACCAGCACAAAACAACTTGACCATGACGTTAAGCGTTGACCAAAATCTCTCACTCACTCTTTCGGGCATATTGTGTATTAAGGGAAACTTTTATTTTTCACTTTATTTAAGGTTGAGACAAATTAGAAAAAAACAGCTTGTATTTCTATTACTAGAGCTACTGACCAAATGGAAACGAAACGCCTGTAGCAGTCATAAGAAATATATTTAAACATATTTTATTTTTCACTTTATTTAAGGTTGAGACAAATTAGAAAAAACCAGCTTGTATTTCTATTACTAGAGCTACTGACCAAATGGAAACGAAACGCCTGTAGAAGTCATAAGAAATATATTTAAACATAATTTACACAATAGAAAAATAATGACTTCTACAGACAAGTTAGGTTACTAGATAAACAATATGCAGAAATTATGGTAGTGTAAGGAATTTCAGATGATGTGTTTTTACCGTGACCAAGGTGATTAATTCGGGTACGAACCTGACCATCAATCAACTTACAAACCCGGGTTATACGTAATTTTCTGAGTTCTAGACGTTTAAAAATCCTGTTTGTTTCGAGAACAACTTATAAACTTCTTAATATTCTTTGCTAGCTCAGGTGAAGGAAAAATCAGGATCGATCTTAGGTTTTAGTTCATTTTGAAGTAAATTACACCCGTTTAGATATTAAAAGAATTATAAAGCTGTTCTGCATAATCAACTAATTTTTCGGGAATTTATAGAAAATTTACTAGACTTTTTTCCAACTCTTGACGAAGAACTAAACTTGGCACGACGGCGTACCTTTGGATTGGTCTTACCAAGGATGTCATGTAGTAGGTCGGGATAGTTGCCTCTAGATAATCCCTCAATACTTATTTGACCACGTCCTTGGATAGCGACCACGTCCCCTTGGTTCTTGTAAGACGATCGCGACCTCTTCGTCCTCGGATGAAGCTCTCTTTCCCCTCGTTCATCGAGCCGTCCGTCGAACTGAAAACCTCGGAGACCCAGGATAGCAACGAACACGATGTGAACTATAGGCTGTTCGCTATAAACTGAGCTCTCAGCAGAACTTGTAATTAACTAAATCTATGTTGTATTGCGCCAATAGATGTAAGTTTTTGGGTTGTGTTGAAACATTTTCACTGGTTTTTAGTTATATGGAATATTTTATATTAAAAATAGTGAATATGGCTGCAAAACAACTGATAAAAAAACTTTATGCAGTGCTCACTTTATCGTGAATGGCTTATAGAATGGCTTGAACCACAGTTCCTTATTTATAATTCCCTTTAATATCATTCTTTGGCGTTCACATAGTGGTTAATTTCAAGTGTATTTCTCCAGGTAGTAGTTGTAGAAGCAAATTGAGACCTGTCTGACGACGGGTAGGAACAATATAGCGTCTCGTCGAAGAAATCCTCAGGTCTTCTTGACTACACGTCTGTTCGGCATCATGGACGGGAACGTTCTTATTTTCCATAACATTTTCTCAATCGTTCTTCAACAAACTACTTCTCTTGTTTTAACGTCGCAACACAACTTCCAGTCAATACTTTCCTCGTAGCTTACCCCGGGTATGTTCGCTAATATGATCAGATCAGGTTGCAATTCGTGGTACAAAACAAAATATTTCTAGCGTAGATATAAAAGCTGTAGAAGTCATTAAAGTTCCAAAATACAATACCTTATACATGCAATACATAAACTATTATAACTTACGTTCTTCCTGGCACGCTTAGAGCATGGATAACTAGAGATAGCTTGGTGCCTTTGTTGTGAAACCAACATCTAGCGATAGGCAAAATATACGAAAACCGCTACAAAACAATTACTGTTGCGATATTCCTTTGTAAATACTTTGAAAAATTAGATTGATTGACTATTGAATTTTTTACAATTAATACACAACATATTTAGTTTTATTCATTCTTTAAATTACTGTAAAACGAAAATTCCAAGACAATATAAACAGAACATGTAAACAAATTAATATTTTACACAAAAATGAACGAGAATACATGGATGCTGGTAATATACGACAGCGAATCATTCTGTATACGCTTCTTTAAATGTGAGTGATTTTTAAATACAATATGCTCACCGCTATGTAGTAATAATAATGAAACTTTTTTCGCTCGGTGCCCTTCAACAGCTGATTAGATCTAGGAATCACTTCACAGAATGTAGAGGGATAAGTAATCAGTTCTCTAGTTGTTATCTATGCTCTAAGCTGGCACGTGGTAACTATGGTCATAGAATAGTAAATACCTAGGTTAATTGACAAATAAATTGAAATTTGAAATTTATACTCATCTGTAACATTGGACCAAGTGCTATGTTACGAAGGGAATATTGTTCACGGTACAATAATCGCTGAACTATATAATAAATGTAAAGTAGGAAACTTTAAAAGTCATATTATATCGGCATGTAGACTATTACTGTGTTGAATTGTTTGACAGCGCCTGTTGGTACGCTATATCTAGCATGTAGGAGTCGTGAAGATTGCATATCACTCCGGCGTGTCAACATATCACACAGCTAGTGACTGTTCTGGCAGAAACGCACTGAATATCGTGTATACCAGTAGCATTGTTTCAGACAGAGGAAAATTATATGTTATGTGTAGCTACGTGATGTGCCGTACAATTATTGCGTTGTGTTTGTGGAGCCTATACACACATGAGTGAGGCTGCATTTGTTTGGCGCAAGGGAGGTTCACAAACGAAGGTTGGTACTGTTGCACGCACGAAATTCTGCTTCGCCGATACACGTCAAGCACTGAACTTCTTATAAAACGGGACTGAGCGCTGGTACTATTTAATTTTATTGGTGGAAATTACATTTCAAAACTTACTGCAGCGATATATCCAGCTAAGGACAATTTGATGTAAGGCTCCCTGGGAAAAAAATGAGTTGTCATCGCTAGGTGGTAGGGATCAGAAGCAATTTTCATAATATAACTTACGTGGTGTTTATACATCGACATTACGCAGTCGTCTGAAATGTGGTATCTTTTAGCAAACTTACACGCTCAACTCGGAATAATCTCTTAATAATAACGGATTTCTCTACACGCTGAAAAAAACATTTGATGTGTTTTACTGGCTATGCCAATAAAAATTACGGATACATAAAAGCTAAACTTCTTCAACACTAAATTATGTACGTTGTTTATTAAAATGTATCAGTCGCATAACAAATAAATGTTTTTATTGGGTCAATTTACGAGCTCTCGGACAGCAACAGCCCTTGGTAGAGGAACACGCGGGAAAGGGGGAGGGAATCGGCTGAGGCTTCTTTAAGGAACCATCCCAGCATTCACCTGGAGTAATTTCAGAAAACCCGGGAAACCGTAATCGACATAGCCGGAGTCGGAGATCGAACTCAGATCCTCCCAAAATACGAAGAGAGTGTTGTATCTTTCCTCCGCCACTCTCGTCTGTTCAGCAATAACGTCAGCTGCAATATTTCTACCTTTGAGAAGACACGGTAAGGGCGCGGTCTACCGCAATTTTCATCATCATTATTTTATTTTTTATTTGTACCAGATATTTTTTTTTCTTATTTCAGACACAAAATGTGACTAAATTTGGCTCTTATGAAATTTTTTTATCTCTCATAGTTTTCGCGTAATGGCTTATTAAAGTAATATTTTGCATGTTTCCGTTTTAAGGACTACACTAAAACCAACTGATATACCAAACTTAAAAAAAAAAACCACAGTGGATAAAGACATTACAGGCTGCAATAACATGCTCATGAAACTAAATAATTACATTTTTTGAATTTTTTAAAAATGCTGAAACTGAAAATAAAAATTTAAAAAGGTCAATATATTTTTTAAAATTCAAATAAATTTTATTCTTTAATTTTATGATCATGTCATTTTAGACAGCAAAGTTTTTATCCACTGTGATTTTTTTTTTAGTTTGGTATATCAGTTCATTTTAGTGTAGTCGTTAAAACGGAAACATGCAAAATATAATTTTAACAAGCCATTACGCGAAAACTACGACAGATAAAAAAATTTCATAAGAGTCCAATTTAGTCACATTTGGTGTCTTAAAGAAGAAAAAAAATGTCTGGTGCAAATAAAAAATTAAATAATAGTGGTGAAAATTACGGTAGACAGCGCCCTTAACGCCTGAAAGAAACATTGTTAGGACAGGAACAGAAAGTCGGAGATATCGTATACAAGATCAGAACCTCTCGTGTAAGAGCAGGGAGGCTGTGTGCCCTTGTGTCACCAGCTTGTGTTAGTTGGCGTAGTTCATGATACTGTGCAAACATATCTGAACTCTTCACTTTGAAAGCCGTGTCCCAGCTGGCAGCACTGAGACAGCTATATTATGTTCGTTAACATGTAGCGAAAAAAACATGACTTGTTTAATGTTTCGTCTTGGAGCATACAATATATGCTGTAATTATGGCCAGTGTGTGACGACAGCTGAATATAAACCAGCGTATGACGTATTTTAAATAAACAGCGCATTCGGAGGAGATCCTATGCCAGGACGTCACTTCCTGATATGGCTGACTATTGACTGTGTGTCCGTAAAGACAACCGAACCATGAAGGACGACACAAACGAGGTTCTGCTATAGAAGAAGCGACGGAATGTGAAAGGCGGAGGAACCGGAGGTAGCCTAAGAAAATCTTCCGGTCAACGTCGTCAGTTCCGTTTCCCGTATTCAAAACATATGTGGCTACAACAATGGTAGAGCCCTTGTCGCCATCGTGTGAAGCGCCTGCTCCTTATTGGCCACTAAATATTTACACTAATAGCATCATATCCGGGAACGTTTACTTACTCTCACATTCACATTGTTGGAGCCGGTGGTTTAGAATTGTTCAAACACAGGTGTGGGAGTGTCTCACAGCCGTACTTGAGTGTATTCACGAGTTCTGTGTTCAATGAAGCAAGGAAATTCTCCTGTCAGTGGTACTAAGTGGTACACGAAGCTTTCTATCAGCTTCTAGGATAATCACATGACAACAACCGCATCGAAAATGTCAATGCATATTGTTACTATCCTGTAAGGAGAGTAACATTCCGCGATTTCTGGTTTTCTTTATATGTTACGAATATTCATGCATGCCTTGCAGAAACATAAGGCAACATAAAATTTTGAAGATAAAAATTACTAAACCGTCTGCCATTAGACAAGTGTGAAAATGGGTACAGGCAATGACAAACAGCTGCGGCTTAAATCTACTAAAGTGAGTTTTGCAAGTAAGTAAATAAACCCAAGAAACTTTTCTCTACCAATTATCTCATCTGACATTAAGTAATGAATAGCCTGCATGAAAAAGTCTCTGAAGCACAATCTGTGTATAAATAAACGAGTCACTATACTTTTAAAGACATATTGTACGAACTTAAACTGATCACGTAAAAGTTCTATGACGTGTGTGATGTACGACTAAGTAAAATAAGATATCAGTACGTAGCAGGAACCTCCAGCGATTATAAATATTTAGCGATTCTTTAATAACAGTCACAAAAATAGGGTGAATTTTAATATTGCAAGTGAAACACAGGCTCAGAAGTTCGCAACAGCTGCGACGAGTTTGTCGCGAGAATGTACAACTTTTCATGTAAAGTCGAGAGAGCTGCGCGAGTAGGAAGATCCTTGATTGGTAGCAACATAATACTACTAATATGATTTATTTTAAAAACAGTCAGTATTAGAATTTGGAAAACACAAAGGTGCGGACAATAAGAAGACAAGACGGAACATCAATTCAATGCAGTGGCGTACACAGTATTGTTTAAGAAAATAATACTTTTGTGCGGACTGATAGCGGGCGTACTGGCACTCACACCACGTGACCTTTCATTACTAGGCTGTCAAAATGTAATGTAGAAGTTGCGAGCGAAATGTGATTTGCCAACAGCGGTCAACAAATTGTTCAGTCGTTGTGCTGTCACAGTTTTAATTTAAGGGACTCTTTGAGGACGGTTAGTACTGCCTATACCTCTAAACTCTTGAGTGTCATATGCTATAACATCCCACTTATTTATTAACCTATAACTGTCGTATCGCCAGAATTATCCAGCATATCTACTGTCCAATCCATTAATGGTCTAGTTTCTTATTGCAAGTGTAACCAGTCGATCGTGCAGGCGGGTTCATTTAGACTGTTGACTGGCTACACGGTAACACAAATATGTGCCATGATAGTTACTGCATTACGTTCCTATGTACGTCACACTTCGTTATTTCACTGGCTGCCTCTTCTATCAGAAGCTAGTAAGAACTTTGTCACCACTGCACGGAGTGCACTGTTCAATCACTCACCTGTTTGAAATAAAACTTGGTAGTTAAATACTTCGCTAAATTACGTGATCTCTATTTAGAACCACGGTTTCGGACAAGGGCAATTGGAAATGTTTTACCAAAGTAAATATGATCCAGATGATAAACATTTCTTCAGATGCCTAAAAATGCCGCATTGTTTTAGAAAAAACTATTCAATGAATTTAATGTTACATAAAATCATTATAATTTATTTCACCGTGTAAGTACAAGCATGACTGATACATCATCTTCATATCTGGTCTTATAAATTACATGATTAAATAAAATTTTATAGTACATATTGGTCCATTAAATGGTAGGGAAGAATATCTTGCTGTTATTAAATTTGCGTGTAGTTAAGTGGTTTCGTGGATTGCTTTCAAATAAAGAAATAATTTCTCATTCTGAGTATCAACGAATTACGAACTTTTATTTTGCCCTATGAATTATTTGGTATTTTTTATATACCTGTTGGTGAATTACTTTCTGCTTTATTACTTACCAGTGCGGTCAGATCGTTGACACACGTGGCTTATGTTCGTCACTCATGTAGAAGTTGCGCTTCTGTATTCTTAGTGATTATTAATGTACACCTAGCTGTCTCTAGTAAAAGACCACTGCCTTTGATCTGGTGACCCTGACATATACGGTCGCTTTAATGGCGCTTCGAACTCACCGACGGCAATGGCTTTCCTTGATGCTCTGGTATGTAGGGCAGACAAACGAAGTTGTTAAAGAGCAACACACAGCGCTGTTATAAACTATCGTTCTTGACTGGATTTTCCCATGCTAAAGACTGTGATGGGTACATTCGACCAATAGTCATGAGTCAACTGTCCTCCTTTTAACTAAACGAAGTTTAGTTCTATTTTCGATCTAATGTTTTATTTTTTGCGCTATTTGTTGGGTTTTGTTGGTATTCAGGCGATGTTTCTCATTTCACTGCGCAGTTGACGTCTAAGGCACCTAAAAGCTCTGATTCGCAGTTATGGCCCCAAGAAACAAGAATACTTGTAATCGTCGATTCACTGAAGTAGACAGAAGTAGTTTGTAATACAACCAGTCATGAAATATTTTCGCTAGAGTCTTGAGTTGATATGGAATGGCGTATTTGACCAGCAGTCGTGACAGCAACAGAAGGTCGTGGCGTCTCCGTACCCTCGTCCTCGAGGGATACACGTCGCGCGTCACACGGCTATTTTTACGGCGACCATCGGGCCACAAATGTACCCTGAGGTGTGAGAAGGACTGAGGGGATAACTCAACGCCTCCACGCGCGACCGACCGTCAAGCCCAGTCCTGAAGGCGAACACTTTGCCACCCGGGTACCATCGTCAGTATGGCGTGTCCGCTACCCGCCACGTCGCTCGCACAAAGCGCTCATTCAACACTTTGCTTCAGGTGTTACAGCCAAGAACTATTCTGATACGCGCTCTACTAGCGCCAGGCTACTGCTTGCTTAACACTTACAACACTGCAGACAGACATTAGAGGCCAGAAGAGAAGCCTCGGTACAGACTATGTGGAACATCTAAGGTGACAAGTGGTGTGCAGAGCATCTAAATGTATCAACATGATGTCAACCTATAAGTAGCAGATAATGACACTCCCTAAGTCAAAGCCCTAGCGAGAGCCAACATAAAAATTGCATGTCAAAATATATTAAGTATGGTTAAGTACCGTTTTACGATATCGCCTCAAAACAGATGTTGTTTTCAGCCTCGAAAACATTAAAATACCTACTATTGTAAAAGTTAATATATTGAATTACTATTACCTTCATGGTTTTCGTGTGTCTTTTGAACGTGAAAATGCTAATTTCTCCGTAGCTTTCAGGGTAATCAAGAAACTACAGCAATGCCAGCCACGTCGATATCAACAAAATAGTCGGAGGTGTCATACATTCAGGTACGACAGGAATTTGGCCCACTCGGTTTAATTTAACATCTAAAGCCATGAAACTTGCCCTCTCCTGGGCTTCGTGATAGGCAGTGGCCTTAATGTGGTCGCCGAGCGGCGTGCAGAGCTTCGGATGATAAGCGTTTATTGGAAAACCGTTTAAAGTTTGTAAGCGATATGCTTAGATGCTTAGGAAAACCACACGCATGTATTCCAGTTTCAGATCCTTCAGTAGTCCATAACGATTTTTTCCTCGCGACCTAAAATAGTGAAAGTAAGTACTTTTGTGGACCTTCCTAAGTTGAAGCTCTTGGTGAACAATTATTAGAGATGGTGAAGTTTCGCGAATTCAATGACCTGCATGTTAGAATCAAATATCCTATGCATACTCAAGCCCTGTATATTCGTTCATTGTCTGCTGTTCCACTGAGTAGCATCTAGTGGACAAATAGTCGGGACTTGAGTATGCATAGGATATTTGATTCTAACACGCAGGTCATTAAATTCGCGAAATTTCACCATTCCTACTGTTTCAAGAGCGTAGCAATAGGGACGATGCTAGAGATAAGTTCACTTGGGGCCCAGAACCCCCTTACCGTACACAAACTGCTTAAATAGCACAATTTTACAACTTGAAAATACACATTTTCCCGTGGAATGAAACTCCGAGGAGAAGGGGGGGGGGGAACAGGGTAATTTTGTAATATTCCCAGGTTCAAGGACCCCCACCCCCCTCCTAACACAAATCCTGGCTGCGGCCCTGATAGGTGTATATAACATACTGTACCTGTAATGTTAAAGTGTAAACTAATAGGGTCAACATTGAATGTCTCACCGAGACAACTATCAGCGAAACTTCAGCACGTCAGTTCAGTGACTTGCGCTTAGAGGCTAGTGTGAAACGCAATGCGCATGCTGTGTCGTCCTCACGACTTCCCTTCTTGAAGGCCACGACCGCGTCAAGGAAGTCTACCCACGCAGCGACTTTTTATATTGATGTCTAAACTGTGTCAAGTTCATTGTCTCTCATAAACGTAATTGTATGCACCACGCCACTAACGATAACTAATTGCCAGCTTAATTTAATTGGTTATTTGATAAATATAACAAGACCGTCAACCTCTGTTGTGAGAAAAACGAAAACAACTATTTAAAACTTTTGTAGAGTAGTTATAGGAATACATGAAACCAATAAAACATATGGTATGAACTTTCATCAGGTGCTATAATGATTTTTGCGCAACGGACATGTTCCGCTTTCCAAATAAATGTGTGTATTGGGTGCATTTATGGACTTACAACTAATTTTACAAAAAATTATTAACAAAGTGAATTTTATGTTATATTTAAATGACTGATGGACCATCAGAAAACATACTTTGTCCATTACATCAGTTGTTATAATGATTTGTGTCAGGACCTGTTTCCTTTTTTCAAATAAATAAATCAATTTCAGTGCACACGGCTTTAATATTCTCAAATATTCTGCAAAACTATTACAGCGCCATAAATAAATCATATGATAATTATAATGTTTCATCACAGTAGACCAATATTGTACTTGCATAGAAAATATGACATATTGCCCATTGTTTGTTAACTATGAAATTCCTTCATAGAGTCGTACACCATAATATTTACACATCACACCAGTATTTTATTACTTATACAAATTTACATTGTTTTCAAAAATATGCAATGAACTAAAAATCAACAAAAATGTCCGGGTTGACTATGTGGTCATCAAATCAAAGAATTAATGACATGTTTATTTTTGCCGCATGCTGCAAAATAAAAGGCCATCATACTCACTTTCTTCGCTGTCAACTCCATACATCACATTGTTCGATCCTTTAAATAATTCCTTTACTGGAGAAGGAAGATATCGTATTATTTTCCTCACATCAGCGGTCTTATTTTTTTTCTTTGATTGCTAATGGAGCAGAATAAACTTTTTTTCTGAGGAATACAGAGCATATTTGGAATTATGCTTAAAGTGAACTCTAAATAACTTCAGCACTTGTAATATACCAATTTGCTTCCTTGTCATAAATCACCTCTGCATATTTGGATAGAGAAAAATAATGATATCGGCACACTGATGTGGAGTTTATCTTAAAAAACGAGGCCACCGTGTCTTGAAGTCGAGTATGTCATTGAAGTCTACCATGTTCACAATTAAGTCTTGAGCATTTTTCTTAGAGTCTGCAATTTTGCAATCAGTCACATATTGGTGTGGTGTATGAATACGATCAACTGTCCTAAAAACTCTTTTTATCAGTCCAGAGTCGCGGTCACAGGGCAAAAAAGTGTCCTCTGACAGGGAAAGAAATTTTTTTCAAATCCACCAGTCATTGTAAACAACAACAGGAAACAAACCACAGTGTAATTGCGATTTTGGTCTCCACAGGCATCACTGAATTTTTATGTTTTGCATGTTTTGCGGCAGTTGCTCAACGTAACGGTAAAGAAATGTGCACACTTCATGGTAGCAGTATAAATGTGCAGATTGTTGCTAGGCTGTGCATGCAAAATACATTAAACCACAGTTTTTGTAGGTAAAACTTGTTTTGCACTGGGAATGTAGGCAAGGGAAAGTTCTGCATGTAATCGAAAATTATACCACAAATACTTGAATCAGCTGTACACAGTTTGCGGATACTGTCCTTTTTTTTGTAAAACTTTGAAGCTCTTCGTTTATTCATAACAGTTCTGCCGCAGCAACATGCTTTACATTGTCATTTAGAAAAGGTGATTTCAACTTGGCTCCTAACTCTTCACACGCGGGACAAAAGTTGACTAGGGGACGCCCAAATCTGTAATTGAAATTTTCCTTGGAGTGTTTCAAATAGTAACTGTACTTGACTGTTCTTGCCAAATCTGAGTGTTACAAAGTAAATAGTTTGTATTTTTATTGCCAATAATGAATTGATGTAGAGCGCCTAATTTTGTCCGTAATGGGTCACTTTATTGGGAAATGAACGGGTGTGATCGTAAGTCTGACAAATTTCAGTTTGAGGCTTCGCGTTTCCTCTATGTTCATGTCTTCTTCACATCGCATGAGATGACGAACCAGTGAGTAGGAGATAAATAGGCAGTACCCATCTTTACCTGCGACACTGTACAATACAAGGAACGCATTCTTACACTCTCTTACTTTGTCGCGTTCCTGCGTTGCACTAAAATGAAATATACTACGTTGTGTTTGCTGAGCTTTGTCTTTTCGTGGTTGTCTTCTTTTGATGGGAACACAGGTGATGAGGCCCATCGGATAACTATCTTGCATGTTTTTTGATCATTCATCATAGAAACTAGTTGTCAGTTGAAGTTTCATCATTAACGTTTTGTCCAAACCGCGGCCAATACAGACGAGCGAAAAGTAGACAGTCGAAGGCGACTGGGGAAGTACTCGGCCAGTACGGTGACTGGAGGGTAGTAGTAGGATAACTGGAGGGTAGTAGTAGGATA
>PNEQ01110655.1:0-11112 GCA_003012365.1 Medauroidea extradentata
CTAAAATAAACCGCAAACGTCTTCAACAACGTAAATAAAAGCGCCTGAGATTTCCGTTTTCGCAGGCAATTTGCCCGAGTATTGTAATAATATTAATTGGAATAACAAATAATTTTGATTGAATTACACATGTAGTATGGAAATATTTGTTTTAAGAGCATCTATGACGTTTCCTGAACACAGAATAACTCGAACCTTGATGCCAGCATGTATAACTTACAGAGGCCGTATCGGCCGTTTTACGCGCAATCTCCCATTATGTATGTAGATGAACGTGGCTACGACTTTGTTTTTTATAGGATTTTGCTGGGGTATTGCAATATTAAATAAAGATTTATTTCTACAGAAACACACATTCAGGACTAAAAGTTTATTCGCTTAAGAATGTGCGACGTTTTTTCAACACAATATGTGGCATAAACATTGTTGGTTGCATAGTTAAATTGCCCCCAAAAACGTCATATACATACGTCGTTTGCCAAGATATTTAAATATCTAATATGTAGTTTATGCCGGTGTGAATAGTTCATCTGCACTGATTATACTGCGCCTACCAACTCATTTAGTTTGGTTGATTACGTTTCAGTCCTTGGGATGTTAATATCAATAACACGGTCGTTTTTCTTCATCTTGAATTATTGTAAAGAAATGAGATAATCCTAAAGTGTCATAATGACTCGTGAAACCCAAAGCGTTGTGGCCTATGTTTTTGTAACAGAGCGAACACGTCCTAGCCGTGCCGAATGTGCGCCGCGTGTGACCGGGCCGTGCCGGCAATGCGCGTCCACAGCACTAGGGAGCTCAACAAATTCGGCATGTTTATTAGAAACATTATTTTGGGGCCCTGGCTAAAAACTGCTTTTTCAGATAGCTATATATAGAAAATTTGCAACCTGATTTAAAAAAAAACATAACTAAAGGAACGAATGTTTCACTTTAAATTATGCTTTCCACAAATAAAATTATATAGTCACTGCTTAAAATAGTCTAAGTCCTATTAAAAAAAGGGATAACAGTAAAGCTCTACACGCCAGCTGAGTGGCGATTGTGCGTTACATTAACCGGTCTGAGGCACCCTTACCCCTACATCGATTTCAGGCCCCACACGCACAAATGTAACAAACATTTGGCCATTACTTCACCAACGAATAAAAATAGTAACAATTTTTTAAAAATAATATGGTGTTTTTGCTTATGATGCTGTTTGCGTATTTTAGCATTATTTCCATCAAAACAAGTTGGATATTGATTGTAAAATATGTTAAGCCAACATAAAAAGGTATATGTATGCTAATATCAACTGTTGCCTTTCCATAATTTACCCATCATTATACTAACGAATATAAAATTACAATAAACAATTTCGGGGCAGTTTTATTCTATTTAATATGATAAGTTGTGTCTGTAATGACATGTTTCATTATTATTCTGTAAAATACGTTATGCTATGTTGGTTTTTAGTTGGAAAATTATGTCGGGCCAATGTTATTTTTACTGGAGTATTCCAATATAACCTATTTCCATCATTGCTAATCAAAAGCCAACGGTTGGTTTAATGTAGGATTTCCAACACATTTCCAACCTTTCCCACCAAGTTCCAACAGTTGGCCAAACTTATAGTGCTGCAGAAGTACAGGATGTTCCAAAAAAATGGTACCTGAAAAAATATTGCTTCTATTAGTAGTCTATAAGTATTAATGTAATTATATGTTTCGTTACAGTAGAAACTTAGTGACACTGGACGTTGGGCATTCCTCAGTACAGCATCCAGGATTGGACGTGGTGTGTGGAACATTATTTCCGTAGCTGTGGGACTGGATGGAATGGTGGCCTGTCTTTGAAATAGAAGCAATATTTTTTCAGTTACCATTTTTTTGGAACACCCTGTATCAGTTCAGTATTAAATTATATACAACAAATTGCGAGGAAGTACTTTGAAGCACGTTGTATTTTGTTCTATGGAGCGAAACTATACCCATTTTTAGTATTTTTAGTAGAGAATTGGAAAGTTAACATTTAATTTCGCTTACCTTTATATTGGTAGTTTTTTTCTTTCCCGTCCGTTTTGATTTCCTTCTTCTTTCGACGATAAAATCGTGAAGTAATGATTGTCTATTTCAGTGCTCTTCCATTATCCATGACACGTTGATTTATTTACTGCTAACTTTGGAAGTATGATTATTTTAGCTATTAAAGATAGACGATTTTGCAACGATCTGGGTTTTATATACAAATGCATTTTAGAAACAATTACATGACATTGTCAGTGTAGTTTCACACCAAAAGTTTTATAAAATGCTAGATACAAAAACATGTGACATTATAAATTACTGAATGTGTACCCGTTAAATTACAATAAATAATACGTGTTTAATAACAAATAATTTGTTTTTATCATCTTATTCTTATTGTTAAATTTGACGTCTTGTTAAATATCTCTGCTGTTACCAGTTTAAATATTATACAAGGGTAATTTAACACATGTAATGTATTTTTACTTCGAATTGTGTGTTAACATAACTGATCCGTTAAAATTACTTATAACTGCATAACATTCCACAAACTATTTTTTGTTAATTTACATATACACGAACAGTGCAATTTTACACGGATGGTAAACTGCTACATACAACAACATTTCGTGTAATTTGAATCATCGTATCCGTGTTTGTCATGTTACATTAAAATGTTAGTGTTAAATGACAAATTACATGGATATTTACGACTGCTTTTATTGCATAAAAACACAGAAGAGTAGTTACAATTCATTAATATATATACATACACATTGGATGGTAAATTAACACGTGTATTGCATTTTCGCCTTAAAATGGTGGGAGCCACGGCGCTGTAGAGGTCAGACCTCTCGCCTCCCACCAAGGCGATCCGGGCTCGATTCCTAGCGGGGTCGGACACCGGATTTTCGCATGTGGTAATCGTGCTGGACGAAGTCGTGGTTGGCGGTTTTTTTTCGGGGATCTCCCGTTTCCCCCGCCCGTTTCATTCCAGCGCTTCTCCATTGTAGGGCTTCATTTCAGCATCACCCTTCAGGGCATGCAGATGCCTACGAGCGCCCAATTGAGAATCTGCACTCAAGAGTCAGATACCCTGCCCTCGGGTACCCTCCCCACTCGATATTTATTTACTGCCTTAAAATGGTTGTGTTTATGAACACAACAGATGCCTTAAATTACATCGCTTATGTCTGCGTAAAATACCACAATACCACAGACATTTTTGGTAAAATGACATAAACCAACACTGTATTTTTACACGAGATGTATGGTATGGTAAACTACTACATACAATAACATGTCGTGTAATCGGTATCAACACATTTCTGCTTGTCATACTACATTTAAATAATAAGAGTTAAATAACCGATGACTTGTCACTCTTATTACCCCATTAAATTTAGTTTAGCTTTTCGACTATATATGGAGTTGATAAAGGCTTTTCACGAGTAAGAAACAGTTTTGAAATCAACCTTTGA
Source organism: Medauroidea extradentata (assembly GCA_003012365.1). NCBI lineage: Eukaryota > Metazoa > Arthropoda > Insecta > Phasmatodea > Phasmatidae > Medauroidea > Medauroidea extradentata. Next base: position 3,494 of record PNEQ01110655.1, read on the forward strand.
AAAATTTTTTGCAAGTTTCGTCAGATGGGTGAGTGAGTCTGTGACTGCCACGTCATGGGTTTCCCGCCGAGAAGGACGTCACGCATTCCTAATTCATTACAGAGTCGGATGAAACAGCAGCGGGCGTGCAGCTCACCACGAGAATCGAGACAGTCACCCAGGGCGTCCCCGATTTTGTGAGTGCGGATGTGACTGAGGGCTCGACACAGCACCTATTGTTAGCCCTTCGGTCATCACACGTATCCCGCACTTATAAATACTTCAGAACTGCGCAGTCACTCAGTTCTGTTTCTGACTTGCGAGTGGTGTGTGTTGGCTGCGAAGAGAAGATTTTGAAGACGAGTTGGTGACGCCGGAGTTTCCTACAAGACTGCAGGCGACCATCTTTGGAGCAGTGCATGGCGAACTAAGAAGACTATTTCTACTGAGTGAAGCAAGAGAAGGGGTGCGCCGGGGGACGAACCAGCGACAGGAAGTGTGAAGCTTGTGGTGCATTCGGGGTGCTGCGCAGCTGAATGTTACCCACCACCTCCTAGGACTTAAGGTTGGACATATGTAAATCATATAACTGATTGATATTATATTGTAGAGGTTAACTTGTGATCAATTAGTAATAATATTTTCATTATTGTCAGAATTTAATTAGTGTTTCTTTGGGAAAGTAATCATCTTGCTTGTGAAATCCACTGTTAATTGAATGAGATACCAATAGAGATTTGTGTGTGCATTTTGGATGTTATTAAATCAAGAACTTAATCCAAATCTTTCATTTCTAATTAATAAGACCTACATCCTAATAGAGCTCAGAGACTGCTCACATGTAATGCGATCTTGTGTAACAATATTACTGTCGATTTTAGACCTTTGGTAATACGTGCTAGGTATAAATAAAATATCTGCGCATTTTTTAACAACACATTCAAAACAAAACTTTAACGATGTTGCTAGTTTAAAAAAAAATTATTGAAATCTTTATTACAAATTTTTAAACTCGGGTGTAAACTAACACCTCTACATTAATAACATTTTTAATTCCTTAAACATACCAACTGCTTATGGTTCTGAACAAAATTGTGGAATTTAAGATAACAAAAAAAAAAAAAAAAACTCAATGATCCAAATGTTGATAAGCAGAATTAAAGCTCGTATTTTTTTCTGAAAAATAATAAACCTATATAACGATACATATTCTTAGTTCGTAGTTGCCACGTAATATATTTTTAACTACGATCTACAATACAGTGCCACCGTTTCCCCAATAATATTCTGGCATCTGTAGTCAGGATAGTTTGTGACGTCAGAAATATATATGCGCAGTTATATTTTATTTAAATACAACACACCTCACTGAGGCTTGACACATGGCACTTTTAAAACGAAATTGCTAACTAGCTGGGTGTTCTTGCGAACTATCTGTGACCATCACATTTTGTTTGCAGTGGGAAAATTTTCTAAGTTGTGAAGACTAGTCTAGGTATTACAGGATGATTAAGAAGCTAGAAATACCGAGAAAGATTGTACAAGCTATGGACATTCTTAAACCAAGTTAATAGTAAAATTTGCATATTTTATAAAATTTTATACAGTCCTGGTGTTATAAGATAGTGTACGTGCACATGTCACTTATATTTAATATTTGTTTCGATTTATTATAATAGTTCGGGTCACTTAGTGTTGCGACATGTGGTCTAGTAAACAGTTCAACGGTCATCCTCACACACAAAAAAGCTTACGCCAAGCATTTTACATTCACTCAGTGCATATTAAAATTTACTAGTTACAATTATCTCAATTTACTTACTGTTTGTACGAAATATGTCATATTATTGTGAAAATTATGTTCAAGTGTGTATTTTGCAACATATATATACGGGTACGTTATCAATTCTGAATTTATGCAATGACTTGAGTACAAAATATATTTTAATTACAGAGAACGGAACATATATAATTCTATCGTATCATTCTTTAAGGTTATTAGCAATGATATAATACAAGGGAGGGGAAAACCGGAAATATTTGAGAAAACCCACTGGGCAATGCCAACGTCAAACATGTATCCTACTTAGGAAAATTGAGAGCAACTGCAATGAGCATCAAGCCCGTGTACCCATGGTGCGGCATAAAAAGTGGTATTTTACTCATTGCGGTATGTGTAACAACAAAGTCCTTGTGCATTTCTGACTGTCTCATAAATTCGATTTCTGATACATCATTAATGTGAGCATCTACCCACATCATGAAAAGTGAAGAACGATCATTTAACTCAGTTAACCTTTTTTAACACAGCTGAAATAACGAGTGATGTCGAACTATTGGAAAACGTATTTCTGCATACCATAAATAGTATGCTGGGAATCAAATTTTGAAATAAATTAATTTCGTGTTAAATGGAGGCTAGAATCAGGGCTTATATGTTAGTTACGTGCTGTGTCGCCCGTAAGCGAGGTTCACACGTCCACAGTTCATGCAGATCCTGACTATCCAGAAGTTGAACAGCCAATCAGAAGGCTTTATTTCTTCCGGACTCTCTGTACGGAAAAAGTTGAGCGCATCCCGACTTTTCTGGATGGCCATATACAAACACGCAAGATAGCGCACTGAATCATGGGTATACTGAAAAATCTGTCTGGACTGCCTGTTCTGGATAGTCGGTGGACGTGTGAATCAGGCTTTACATGTCAATACTTCTAAAACTTCTTAACAAAACTGATATGTTTGCTCGTCTTTTATTCGGTTGGAATATGAGTACTATGTTTCAGAGTTTATGTTCCACATCTGCATGATGTTAATCTTTTCTTTGCTCAAACTATACCTGTTATTGTGGCAAGACGCCTGTCTACGTTTTCCCCGCCCTCTAGGCTACCTCCCCTCTTGGTTTTCCGAGAACTTACACTCCCTTCTCCGCATGTTGACAACAGGCTGCCACCAAGGTGACCTTGAGACTGCCCAAGCTGGGAAACGCGTGCCTACTGCTACCTTTAGGGAGGGAGGGTAGCCAACACAAAGGTAATTAGCACACACCTGGACTAAGTAAGGCAGGTGCGCCACGTTTCCTGGAACTTTTGAGATTTGTCTGACAACCATTCGACATCGTCTCGAGTGCACGCCTATCACGTCAATATGCTGTAAGCAAAGGGCGGGCAGAACCAACCCAGCGCTACTTAAACAATTTGTGACATTTCAGTTCAACATCGAAAATATTCGTAGTGTAGATAACTACGTATTCCATTGCTACCACTCTGGCGTGTCCTTGAAATCGTACAGTCGAGAATAATAGTGACCGTCTCTAAAGTTCCAGAACAATATTGCAAATTAACCTAAATAACCTCTACGTCACTGTCGATATTTGCTGTTGTGTAACATTATTTGCCTACCTATTTAAACACGGAAATTTTCTGTTACGAAATAATTTCTATTTTATTTGCTGCAAAAGATTTGGCCTTTGATACAGTAAAAAAAAAAATTACTTGCACTTCACATCGTGATCGCAAGAAGTCTCAGAAATAACAATCAAACATATGTGATGGCCTCCCATGGCCTTGGTCCTTACAGCCACAACAGCATGAAACATACGTATTCGGGAATCTCCAACAGCTTTACGGGAGTTTTCGTACGTTTAAGGCAACTCTACAGACACGGTGACGAGATTAACAAAACTTGATTATCTTAAACTTGCAAATACTGTGGTGGAACGCAACTGGTACCTTACCCAAAGTTTAAGCGAGTTTTGTTAATCTCGTTTTGTGCTGAAATAAAACTTAGTTGGTGAAACCTGCCCTAAATACAATTTTATTTCCTTTAGTGAGTTTACCCTCGGAGTAATAAGAAAACTATTGTAAATGTTGAAAACATTTTATACTCTGATAGTAGATATTGTGCTTCACAGCAGCTAATACTTTTTTTAAATTTTACACCTGCGTGCGTGTATATTAGTTATCTGACTTGACTTAATTAGCACGTAACTGCATTTTGGAAACTGTAATTTTACCTAAACAGTGAGTCTCAAATTTTAAGTTCAATTTTATAATTTAATTCTAAAACCTTATTGCGCAGAGATCAATTCGTAACCTAAGTTGTTATAGCTGAATGAATGCTCAGTAAGATGCAAGGTTAAATGTCATTTTATTTATGCGAGACAAGAAGTTTTTTCGTTAGTTTGTTACTAAGCGGTATAAAATGTCAACATTTGTACAGTAAAAAGGATCTAGATAATAATCAAACATATTTTAATGGCCGAAGACGTTTTAAGTTACACCAGTTTTTGATACATACTGGCTACAAGACATGACAGTACATCGGGTCTAGTCAAAATCATGTATTGCCTTAACTCAGACGCCTAGATTAGCGTAATTTAGTGTAAACTACAAATAAAAAAATAGAAACCACTACATTATTTTAAAATAATTTTTGAACACAATAGTTTTCAAAAATTTTGAAGTGTTTAAAAATTACTAACGCTGTGAAGTAAGACTTTGCAGGTTCAACAAAGAGGGTACAGTATTTTCTCAGTTGAGTTTCAATTAAGTTATTTTATTATAATTAAGTTTTTTCTTCACAATTTCGTGGTTAATTGTGTTAATCAATGTATACAAACTCCGATAAGTAATTAATTAAAAAGTCAATGGACATGTATCTCCTCGCTATGTTTTGAACCTTTCTGATTGCGAATGGTCTTGCGAACAGGAATGGAGTGTGGTGAAGTAGAATAAAATCACGCCTCGTTATATTCCTTTTACAGCCAAACGGGAAAAATAGCTTGTTGTTTGCGATAAACGTATCATTTTGGACGACCTGTCTTAAATTTTATTTCAGGATTGTGGAAAAAATCACATAACTACATTTCTTAACTGGATGTAAACTGCTGAGTAATAAGGAAACTGTTGTAAATGTTGAAATACATGCAGTAATGGCCTGAGAATTCTTAAAATGGTAATCTCAAAATGTTAACAGCCATCTTAACAAGCAAACGAAGAATCTGTGGCTGCTATTAAAATCCTATGAGCCAGACTCAACTTATATATACATAAGGCTGTGACTTTTAATTTGGTCTATTTCACAGCTGATTACAAATTTACATAGGCAGCAATGAAACTGGTAGCAGTCTGTTCCAAAGTAGAGTTCAAAGATTGCAGCACAGTGATATGATCACCTAATTTTTATGTAGCCGTGGATTCTTTCCTGTTTAATATTTTTTAATTCCGTAACAATTATATTCGCGGTGTCGCCTCCTTCAGAACGCAGCACTGAACACGCACGCAGCACTGAACACGCAGAATAGAGGGGATAGACGGCATCAAGAAAGCTGTATGGCCATTTGCTAAGCTTGTATCTGTATTTTCAAGGTGAACTTGGTGAAATGATAGTGTGTTTTAGCCAAAAATAGTAATGCATGACATTACTGATTATGTAGAGAGAGATATAAACCTGTTTATCTAAAATTCAAGAATTTTTAATGTAAAACTTGTTAATACAATGGAGGAAGATATAATGGGGGCTTGTGTTGTAAGAAAATGTCGTGTTCGAGAATCGGAAGTTCTATAGGTCCTGACCTTTTTCTCTTATCTTAAAAAATAGTAGCATAACCTGTGTTTCAGTTTAGTAAATAAATATACGTTGACAATCAAAACAATTGTAATTTAACATTAAATAGCCAAAATGGGGAATGTCCACGAAATTTCTAGTTTGAAGCATAAAAATGTGTTACGATTACTGTGGAATCATTGTAGGTTATTAATTTCTATATTAAAATGTTTAAAATACAAATTATTGAATTGTAACGAATTTCGAAAATAATGTAAGATTATGTGCATAATACGTTAATATTAGTTTACACAAATTTTCTGATATCACTCTGAAATGTTAAAATTTATTAACATATATCAGCAATGACACTCGTAAAATTTACTATAGAAAATATTACCGTCGTGAAGTACAACATTTTACCAAATCAATATTTTACGCGTACGCAAAAGTTTGCTGTACGCAAATGGTACAACAAACGAACACAACTCAAAATAATCGTATCACATGGTATTAAACAATCATTAGTTTCTAATTTACATTCTAAAATTTGTGTACCCAAACTTTCGAATTTGTCACTAGCAGAAAGCGTGTGTTATTGTCCCTAGGAAAAAAAGATTAAAGATATTGTTTTCCCGAACTAACGTGCAGCCATGAATTTCGGACGATTTTCAATGCCGCATAATTCAAAACATCTCAAAGTGTTTTAAACGCATTAAAATGCTAAAATATATCTGATTTTTAACATTGTCGTAAACGACGATACAGTTGATGCGTCTATTATGGTTCTAAAATATGCTACCAAATGTTAGCCTCTTTACGCGACAGCAAGAATAGTGGATTCAAGTAGTTTAGGCGCGTTTTAAATTAAATGAAAGGATATCGGGTAGGTCTGGCAGAGAGAATAGTTTTATAAACAAAAAATTGCCCTTTTGCCATTTGTTGTGACGCAGTTATTAAAGATGTTCACGCCTAATACGTAATCAGCAGTATCGAATAAATAAAAAAATCAAAAGTCTCAATTTTATGTTCAAGTTACTCTGCGTGGTAACATTTACAAACGTAGCAGATAATACGAAGGGTTTTAATTGCAACAATTTTATGTGCAGTGTAACATCAGATTTTAAAACGCCAACTTAAAATATTATAAATACTATATCAAACAAAGCGAATTTCTGTTTAATAGGATTAATAATGCATTTTTAATGTTGCTTGATTGGTAAGAGACGATCATATGTGAGATCAGAGCGATCCAACAAATAAGAAACAGGGCTTAGTTAAAACAATTGGTAACACGTAACAATGAAATATGTCAACCTTCGACCACTATTTTGATCGAATCACGAACAAGCAGTGTGTTAGTAACAATTGTGTAGGACCAGCATGTATTTCTTCTTTATTCATGTCGTGGGATTAAACGAAAGGCATTGTTGACAGAGAAAGTAATTCTATGAAATGCCGTCTAGATTCCATTACACTAATGAATCAGTAGCCGTAAAAACGGTTGTTAAATTTTTTAACGTACAGTCCTTAGATTCCCAGCGTCGTACAAATTAACTCCCCCTCCCCCATTTATTTACTCTTTTTAAAATCAGTTATTAAAACGTACAATTTGAAACAAGTGTTGTAAACGAAGTCCGCGTTTTCTCGGTTATGAAAATACCTTGTTTTATTCTTCTTTAAAATCATTTTAATCCAGTACGTGTCATCATTCTTGCAATACAACTCCTTATCTTAAAGTCTCCACAAAAAAATATGTGCATGTCGAAAAAAAAACATCTTTAGCAGAACTGTACGGGGGCTATAAACTATATGCAAGTCTATAGTTGATAACACGAATTAACAATTATTTTATGTTTAATTGCTAATACAGTATTGTACTGGTGGATGGAACTTCCCCCAAACTTTACCAACCAACCTAGGAGGTCCAGGAAGGGTAAACCAATAGGGTAAACCGATCAAGACAGCTCCTAGGCCAGCCAAGCAAAGAAAGGGGAAAACAGTACTAACGTGGACACAAGTTGTTGATCGGTGCTCCTTATTATAGATCAGAGAAAGGGCCGAGCCTCCTTTCCCCAACACTTCACATTAAAGAT
>PNEQ01110656.1:0-11114 GCA_003012365.1 Medauroidea extradentata
TGTGGCTTCGACAAGGGTGTAGGGCAGGCAGAACAATCGCACAGTGTGTGGCTTCGACAAGGGTGTAGGGCAGGCAGAACAATCGCACAGTTTGTGGCTTCGACAAGGGTGTAGGGCAGGCAGAACAATCGCACAGTTTGTGGCTTCGACAAGGGTGGAGGGCAGGCAGAACAATCGCAAAGTTCAAGTCTCACATCATCTGCATCTCGCATCCACCAGAATTTTCAGCCTGAATGGGGATGCCAATAATCGTATTGAGGGTACCTACTCACAATTTGTTCCCTGCTTGTTACATTTCCCAGTGGGCGTTCTTCCTTTTACACTCAGATCCCTTGACGTCACCGTCGCTACGCCCTTCAAGCTCACACATTATTCCAAAAACACTTCTTCCTGCAAGTCCAACCCCTTCATTCGTCCCACCACACAACTGCACTATCCAAGCTGGCAGCAAATTTCTGCCGCCCGTACACATTTACTGTTCTGTTGCCATTTGTTCCACAGGTCCCTTTACATTTCTTGCCACTATCGGGTTCTTTGTCACCATTGTAATATCTGCCACTGATATCGATTATTCAACACTTGCTCGGCATTTGTGACACGGAGGTGAGGATAATCATCATTTATATTATTATAACCAATATTATTTGCGACTAGGCCCTGTAAGATCACCCAAAGCATTCACACTCTTTCTCCAAGTAGTTCTAATTTCATCTCTACGGATTCTTTCTTACGTATATTCGCCACGCCACTACACCTAAATCGTCCTAATAGTTTGGTGATATCATAAACCTAACACTCCATCACGAACGTTTCGAGTGCTAGAACAAGCTTTAATATTTTCTGGACATGTGCAGTTCAAGGTCATCTGGTGTGAACTTACCACAGTAAGTTACGTAAACCACAGAACAGCAGAACGCAGCCCCTCTTGCCGCCCGGGAGGTGAGTTGGAGAGAGGAAGTGGCATGGGACATGGTGGGTTTATGTGCGTTCCAGAGCTGTTTCCTTACAATGCATTTGTTTCGCATTTAAATAAATTTGTTTAACTTTTATGTAGTGTACATATCAATTTACTCACTTTGTGGTATGCAGTTAATAAGGTTTGGGTTTTTTTTATAGTCGAGGGTAATTAAATAGTACTGCTATGAATATTTAAAGGCATCTATGTGGGGAAAAAAGCATAGTTTTATATTTGTATGAAATAGTGTTAGTTTTGTAGACGGTGTTGGAGAGTAAATTTTCTTCTTACGAAAAAAATTCAGCTCAACTAGTTTTTCCGAACGGCACTTAAGATCAACATTTGCACATTTTTAGTAATTTCAAGCCGCAAAAAACCAGTGATATAAGAATGGTTAAAAACCCATTTTAAATATTTGTACTTAAAAAATTACAAAAAAAATCTAAATTTCAGATATTTTTTTAAATTGAAAATACTTTTGAAATTAATTTTAAGACATGACAGGCAGTGGCCCGTACCATGTATTTTCAGTGCGAAATTTAAATGTATTTATGTTCGTTCGTTTTTGTGGCTTATGAGAACTAAAGGTATGCAAATGTTGACTTATAAGTGCCATTATGAGAAAACTGGATGAGCTGTTTTATTGTAAGAGGAAAATGTACTCCCAAACCACATCTACAAGACTAAGAACATTTCATACAAATAAGTTACGATTTTTGCCAACTTGAACATCCTTAATCCCATACATTTAATATTTCAACCCAAATACACCAACGAGGTCTAATGTGTTTTGTTTTTACCGTTAATTTTGTATGCTAGACACCAAACACCAAAATATCACAATCCGTTATAATAATGAAGTCTACTGTAAAACTTTCTTGTGGCTGACGGACCGAGCAAGGTGGTGCAACGATAACATGTTTGTCTCACATTCCAGAGGATATGAGTTCGTCCACTGGCTCCAGCCCCTCTGTGATTTCGGTTTGAGAAAATAACTTACTATCAAAATGTTTTATATAAATTTCTTTATAAAAGTAAATTTGAAATTGTTAACACTGTATAACTGTTGGATGAAATGCACATTTACACTCTAAATTAATAAATTTCTAAATTAAATATAATAAAGGTACTGTAAGTTTGAAATAAAATCAAACATTCATACACTTATACTTATACTCAGTAAGACAGTAGTATTCAAACATATAATTTGAACCTGTTAAACTTCATAAAGTATATTTGTAAGAATATAGCTATAAATACAGCTTCTATCATGAAAATAAGCATACTTACCTTGACAGACGAAAGAGGCAGGAGACTCCCCTGGGTGTACACGGCTCAGCAGTACTACCACATGCTGCTTCTTGCAGTCTAGTTGCATGTTGTATGCATGTGTGACAGTCACCATTTCTAACCGCCGCTGCTGCTGCAAACACAGCAAATTAAACATTCCCAAGTATATTCACAAATTACTGTAAACCCAGAAAATGTCTGTTGGGCAGAAATGCTTATTAAGATTTTATGTTTTGTGTTCAAGTGTTGACAGGTTCTGATGGGTCCAGAGAAAATCAGCCTAGTAGTAAATGTTTCATGCCATAAGAATGTAAAGGAAATCATGCGCTGTATGGGAATGTTGCTTACTTTTCAAATGTTTTTTTTTCAATTATGCTGAGATGTGCGCTACTTTAAATATGTATGCGATATCTCACCCTCCGGTGTTACCTCTTTCCGATTTTAAGAGAAGATTTATATTGCTGGTGGATGCAAGTAGTTTAGCCTATTGGTCCTGTTACAGGAAAGCGAAGGTCACAGGCGGCCAATAGCGTTTGCGAGTATGTCTTCGTCAAGGACAGAGCAGAATTACAGCACATAGGAAAAAGAGGTCTTTGCATGCTTGTTTGGTATAGCGAAGTACGAATACAGTGTCGAATATTCAGAGTTTCACCGGTTTACTAGCAAGAAAGCCCTTACTTGGCAATTTAACCATCCCGACAACTCGGAAAATGCATAAGATGTATTATGTATTTTGCATTTAGCCCAGTTAAACCCGGTTTGAAATTGTACATGTTGCAGGAAAAGAAACTGTAGTTGTGGATGCTTTATCCCGAATGTAAGACCCTTCCCAAATTTAAGTTCATGGCGAGAAAGAAAGAGGTACTTAGAAAAGTTGTGTTTTGCAGCTAATACCAGAGAGGTTAGTGAATATTCGTAAGTGGCTGCAGGAAGATGTTGAAGGACAGAAGTTGTTGAAAGACTTTGCAGAAGAAAAAGGAGTAAAATTTGTTTTGTGTGAGACTAGGAATAAAGATCGTGTTTCGGTGCCAAAGACTACACACATGCTTCTTAAATATGTTTATGATTCCCCTTGGGGTGGGCACATGGGCAGCCGAAATACAGAGCTGAAAATGAACGGTGCTCTGCAAAAAAGACTAGGGCCAGTATTCCTAAACAAAAAGTTAGGGTCTACATAAGCACTACCATCTCAGGCGCCAGAAAAGCAACGACAGAGACCTTACTCGCTGAGTGTATTCCTAGACGTGTGTGCGCCGTGTCCCAAAATGATGTCAGGTAAGTCACTGCTTATTATTCGCCGGCCTGCGCGAGACTAGAAACAAATGAAGGCATGATGAGCGCTGACGATTTACCACGGCTATAACAAGAACATGTTAAACTTTGTACTTTATAAACGTATTATTTAGCATTTGAATTTGTTTACAAAATAATTACAGTAACAGAGATATAAAAATCACGGATTATAACGGTCACAATTAAAATATTCAATAACTATTTCTTGTTAAAAGTTAAAACAGTAGGTACAGTAGCCATGCGATCGCAGTGTTTCCATTCATATTTTTACGCTAATTATGACCTGAAATGTTATATTAGCATATTATTCGGACACGTGGAATTATATTTAAAACCAAATTTGCAATTACTTTTAAAATATAATATATTATTACGCCGCAACTAAATACTAAAAACTAAGGTACTGTCACGGTAACAGTGGCACATAAATTAGGTCTCTCATCACCACTAACACACTAAACCGACAAGTTTTTTTTTCCTTTTGTCGCAGGCTATTACTTGATCATACTTCAAGCAATGGCTCTGTCACTTCATTGAACACATATATCTAGCAAAGTGAAATTCATGCTTCAGTCGAAACTTTGTTTGTATCCAGTAATTTCATTTTGAAACAGTCTCTAATAACCTAGGAGTCGACGATACGTAAAGCTCACTTACCTTACCATTTGTTTTTGAAATATATGAAATAAAAAGGTGTTTTTGAAATTTTTTGAAGGCTTCAGAATAACACTGATACAGCGCGCGAGAGGTTTTAAAATATGTTGCCTGTCAACTGTCAACGTCTGAAATGTGCTTTTATTTTACAATATGTTGATAGTAAATATATCGCATATGTTTACTTGTTTCTAAAAAAAACGTGTTTTTTTGTGATGCAAAATGCTTACTAATTAATCCAAATTTTTTGCATGATTAGGGCAATGTGGACAAATTAGAATGCCTATATTAATAACGTTTACACTGCGTTATTGTTATTTTATATGCATCAAAATGAAAAGCGAAGATGCATTAGTAAATTTTAATTGAGTACAACATGTTGTTATGAGCGTTAAAAATTATCCCGGAAAATTAATTGTTTAAAATTGTGTCATTTTAATATCTAAAAAACACAAAATAAGATATGTGCATCTGAACGTGACGACAAATTTTTTTCGTTCTAGGCACAATATTTCTTATTTTAAGGTTAGCAAAAAAAGTAAAAAAATTTCTCACAGAACGTAAAACATTCAAAAAAATAATTTTTAAATGTTTTGTATGTTATTTACAGCGAAAACCAGATAGTTTGTACTCTTTACAAATAGTTGATTATAACATCGTAACGGTCGAATATCTTGTTATTTTAATGTGTAGAAACGATATTTCCTAAAATTAAAGTAATCGCACTACCACTAATAATATTCTGTGTAATATAAAAAAATTAAAAAAACTTTGGATCGGCTGGGATTCGAACCCGAATAACCTTCTTATCGAGCACCTTGCCACCTGAGCCAACTACGCTTATATCGATACAGCGCATAAATTTTATACTAAAGCCCGCATTTAGCAAACTGTCTACAATATATTAATTTTCTTATTTGTTAATAGTTTTAAGTTTTTTAAAAGCTGGTAGCTTATCACTTAACATTCCCGCCATCGTAAAGTTTTATTTTAAGTACCATTTTCTTGTGTTTGCCGACTCTCGAATTGTTAAATACGATTTTCGGCAGGCAAGCGGTAATATACGGTTTACCCGTTTGTACAGAAATAATGTGCTACCCTCTCGCGACATAGAAGCGCAAGGGTTGTGTCCTATCTCGAAACCGTATTCCTAAACGTTCTGAAGGTATCGGATAAGTCACGGATTATTATTTGCCGTCCCGTGTGCGGTTATAAATAAATGAAGGCGACGCTGGGCAGTGCTTTTTTATAGAACAAGTACCAGTGACTTTCAACAGCTATTTAACAAAAATACATTAATTTGTTACATTTAAAACCTAATGTATTGCATTTCAAATTGTTTCAAACTAGAAGAAATCATAAATACAGTAATATAGATTGAAATATATGTTATATATCTTTCAAAATTTAAGTATTAAAAATAAAGTTACAATCTTTTGTGCAAAGTAAAAAAAGTAAGTTATTTTTTTTATAAATTGGTATCTACGTGGACGTCTTTTGCGCGTTCGAGATCTACCAATGGGGAAGCTGTAAAGGCCGAATCACAATGAAGTTAACACGGATCTCCTTACGTTACCTTTGCGTTAACTTTACAGAAAAATTTACCGCGGATTTGATCGATGTTTCACATTGAAGTTAAGGATTTAAGTTGAGGTACAAGGCTATGTTACAAATGCTGCAAGACTACTGACGATCATTACAATATTTAAATTTAACGATGGTATTTGAGTCGCAAAATATTTACGTATACAAGTGGTAACGTAAATTAATAACGAAAATGATTCGCAAGTACCTGTTTCAGTTACATGTTGAAAATGTGTAATAAATTACCCTCCTAGTTCTAACATTACGCCTTTCTTACCAACTCTTTTTTTTATTCTCACATTACACATGCTTTATTTAAGAGTGATTCTGTTGGGGTTCTATTTATTTTATGAAATGGGAGGGCTAAACTATTAGTTTAACGTCTTTCGTGAGACTGGTGAGACACTTATTTGATATTTTAACAATATTTATGCTGTCTACACATATCACACCACCTACCTCAGTGAACAGCGAACTTGCAAACCATTTAGTTAAAATGATTGTCGAGTCCTTGAACGAATGTTTTAGCAACACATTAGCTCAAAATTATTAATAAGTATATGATAACGACTCACTAGACAACCATAGCCACACATGTATTAGGCAATGCACTCACAAATACCATGCCACACGAGTAACAAATCTTACGAGGAATTTAAAATATTATTTACTTAAAATTACTATAACGAACATTTTGCTTTCGCCACACTTCAGAACACAACTATGACAAATTTACTTATTTTCATACACTCTCGTACATGCACGAGTGAGCAGCACACAGTTTGAGGTTAAGATAAACGTCTGTAAAACTTTCGTTTTGGCGCGATAAAATCTCGTAGGCAATAGCCAACAAAAGAATAACTCCGCTTCTGATTGGCTGTTCTTAACTTTACCTTTACGTTATGTTGAAGTTGATTCAACTTCCACATTTGTAAGTTACCGTTGCGTCGCCGATAATTCAATGTGAAAACACTGCAGCGTGACCTGTATCTCAACTCAGCTGTAACGTAAAGGTAACGTAAGAATCTCCAGGTTAACTTCATTGTGAATCGGCCTGAAGTTCGAGAATGCATGCTCATCACTCATTACCCTAGCCTCTAGGCGCAAGTAACTAACTGGCGTTCTGTTTTTTCGCCGAAAGTCACCTCTACGAGACATAACTGTAATTTTGACGATAAAGGTGAGTTGTATACATCTGCACCCTATAGAAGATTCTGTAGCAAAATTTCAATGCTAGAAAAGCACCGCTAAAACACCCATTTTTTTTCCATTTTGGCCGCTTTACAATATGCTTTAATGATTACTGTTGAACCAGAAATCGGTATACACATGTATAGTAATCTTTGAATAATATTCCTAAGCAGACATCACTCATGTGCGTTTAGCAGTTTTCGAATAATCTGGTAACGCCCGAATCTCGGCGCACCTCTCGGAGGCCTGGGAAAACGGCTACCACAATGACGTGCACATGTATGCAGGACCTCGAAGGTTTTTCTTCTTTTTCTTTAGGTCTACTTTCCATTGTCCGTTTGTGTATTTCTCAATTTCTCCTCCACATTAAAAAATCGAACATACGGAGCTAATGTAATCAAACTTGATAAAAATATAGTGCAGTAGACAAAGTTGATTAGACTTATATGTACTTAGTGGATATTTTCATAATGGCGGTCATTTAAAACGTTTTTTCTTCATGAGATAAACAAAACTAATTTTTTGAAGAGAGACGTTGTTTACATTAGCCTATCGAATTGCTGGTAATGTGAGTATCTTAAGTTTTCTTGATCACATGAGTTATCTACACTAACCATGCATCTAGAAATCTCCAAACTCGGTACATATGTTTGATATTAAGGTATTTTTAATATATCATTTTCAGTTTTTAACACAGGATGATTCAGAAAATTTTTTATTAGTACCGCGTGGAGAAATTTATGATGAGGTAAGTTGAAAATGTAATTTCAATGATTACGTGAAATGGGTAATGGTTTAAAATTGACTTAATATTTTTCCTTCCTTTGATAAAATAGGCTATTTGGTCTTTAATTGTTTCAGCACTTGTTATAATGCTTTATATTTTAAGAAATAATTTTTTTGTAGTTATTTTCTGGTTAATATTACTACCACAATAATTCACTTTGTAGAAAATTTTTAGGACATATTTTTGACATGTATTTCATAAGCTATAGCCTCATTAAAATAAAAAAAATATCCCGCACAACTTACAAGGAATTTGTGTATTAAATGTAATTTGGCGTTTCAACGTTAATAATAGGCTACTAAACATACACTATTTCCCAAGATTTCATGTAATGAATTATTATTTTCTCCTATAACATCTATGCCGACTTTGTGAAAATGTGAAATTAAAAACTTAATTTTTCAAACTTTGTTTTAATTAGTTCAAATTGTTGTAGGTTCACTATGTTAGAAGACAGAATCGCATGAAAAAACAAAGAAATATTTTATAACGTTTACATCTACATGATCAATATGAAATTTTTTGGTTTATTTGCACCAAATTAAGGAAAGTAGTCTTATTAGTTAAGCTTGTACTTTCTCGATACATGCACATACCATTCGCAGATTAGTGTACAAGTGTATTTACTTCAAAAATAAAACTGTAATTTTTAAATGTGATCACTTACCTTGATATTTTCCTTACAAAATACCGAAAAAAACTATTAACTTAAGAGCAGCATTTGCACGTATATTAAATGTTCTCTCGTCTCTATGCACAAGTCACAGAACTAGCGAGCAGATTTTCTGTTGTACAGACGATTTTTTGAATTAGACTTTTACGAATCTGTAAATTTTTAAAATATATTTAACTAAATTTTTAGTTACAATGGCACGAGAATGGATATATTTTTACAAATTATTTATAGCATGCTAGCTGTTTTGGAAACGTCCCGTTACAGATTTTTGATTTTCTTTTTCGTAGGTGAATATATCGTGAACACATTTAATTATTTCTGAAACTTTTATTTAACATGATTTAACGCAGATTAAATACGAGTTATTTAAGGAAAAAAATATAAACGACATTCGTTTTATTTTGCATCTAAAAATTTTATTTCGGAAATTAATTAAAAAAATATTGGAATGTTTGTAAATAAAAACATAGTCAGAACTTCTGAATGTTAGTCAAACGTATCGTATTTTACAAAAATTTATTTAAATCAACAGTATATAACAGTTTGTAACAATTGTAATTGCATATTTTCTAAGTAGGCCGGTTTACAAAAGGTGCCTATTGTTCGTACGTCCATTATTCATTCTATTTGTAAGCATTTAAAGAACAAAAAAAAAAGTCAAGTCATTATATTCCATACTCTAGACGTGATATTCCTACATGTTGGCTACAATTCACAGGAGGAAAAATTTCTATTCAACAATGGTTCCTTATACATGTATCTTATTTTTATATTTTTGAGTCAGTTTAATGCTTAGAAACTATATTTTTTAAAATAAACGTTAATTTCAATTTTACCTTATTGTGATACATAATATATAAAAAAGTAAAAAAAAATTTGGAGTGACCGGGATTCGAACCCAAATAAAATTATTACCAGGCCGACACATTAACACCTTTTTTTTATATATAAAATGTTTGGTGCAGCGGTGATGCGGAATCTTCCGCATCAACACTGCACCAACCATTCCCCCCTTTAGGTTTGACATATTTCGAGTGACCCCAGCAATTTTCGTTAGACAATCTGTATGGTGACAAGGTTTGAGACCCAATGGACAAACACAAATTAACACCCAGCCTGACCTGGGAATCGAACCCAGAACCCCTCGCACCAAAGTCGCTCAACCAACTTTTTTTTTTTTTCATTTCTGGTTTTATTATCAAGGGTATGGTTACATTAGCCTGGTACATCAAAGGACAATCATGAACACAAACAGGAAATCATGTGAATGCACAACTGAAAACAGTTTCGACATTGTGTCATGAGTTCTTAACTATGTCTTGAAGAAGAGAGCACAAAAACACTGGTAAGGCGGCCGCAGTCATTGTGGCAAGTGACACGGATTCGTGGAATGTCACACAAGTTAATAACACATCACTACATTCTTAGTAACATGGAGCAAGGTTTTAGAAGAAAAATAAATGTCTCCCGAAACACTCCGAGCCATGTTCCATCTGTCTTCACGGAGGACCGAGATGAAATCGGGTGTCGAGACGGCGGGTAATGCATCAATCAAATAGTGGATAGCATGCAGGATAATCCAGTGAGCAGCACGTCTACGAATCGATGGAAAGGCGTAAAAGTCACAGTGTAGGAGTTGTACATCGGAAACGTCTCTGTCATGAATCAGCCGTGTCACATGGGACACGCACCATCGCCAGATCGGTATAGCATGGTCGCACATGGTGATACGATGTATAGCAGTGTCAACACCACCACAGAACTGACACGTAGTATCGTCAGTGAGATGTATTTGGTGACGTCGTAGGGCAGTCGAAAAAAGATTGTTGAAGAAACCAAAAGCTGTGGAACGTAGATCCGTCCCAATATGCGGGTCGCTGAGCGCCCGCCAGGAGCGTGACCATCGTAAAAACGGTCAGTGCAGCGTCACCGCCGGTGTAAAACTAGTGTCAACCATACGTCGATACAATAATTTTGTCGTAACAACACTACCGTCGGGGAGGCTGTCAACTAACTCCGAGATAGCATCTCGAGCATTTCGATAAAGTGCGGGTAAATGACGACCCGCATCCCACGTAGAGCGCTGTAAGGCAGCATAGACATCATTCCGGAGAATTGTTGCTACAGCAGTGGAGTGGTAAATAGCTTGACATTGAAAGTCATGATCGATCAATCCTAGTCCTCCAGATTGAAGTGGTAGGTAGAGTTGTGAGCGATTAGTTTTGAAGATGAAAAACTGCCAAATAATCCACCCGACATATTGTAAAATCCTTGCATTGCATTGCCGTTACAGTGGAAATATATGCGCTATGTACCACAGTTTGGAAAGAACAAAAGTGTTCACCAGAGAAACCCGTTGTATGAGATTGGTACGTCTAGTGTGCATAGTAATTTGTTTCGCTCGTAATTTGTTCACCGCCAATTGCCAATTATACGACGCCATCTTGGACGAATCTGTGAGGAAGTAAACACCCAATATTTTGAAACGATCAGTGAGTAAGAAAGGCCTACTGTCTATGTGGTTTCCAGGTTGATATAATTGGAGAACGGTTGATTTCTGGATGTTTACTCGTAAATTGGAAGCTCGTTGAAAAATGTCCAGGACATCGACCACATCTTGTATGTCCTTTTGTTCACGAATGAGGCAGGTAATGTCATCGGCATATGCAGTAAGTTTGAAGGTG
>PNEQ01110657.1:0-11114 GCA_003012365.1 Medauroidea extradentata
TTTCATGTTTTACTGTGATCTCAGTTAGAAATTTCATTTTTTACTGGCATGTTAGTAAGCTATTTCATGTTTACTGTGATGTTAGTAAGGTGAATCATATTTTATTGTCACATAATTAAGTATTTTATGTTTTTTGTGGTGTTAGTAATATATTTCATGTTTTATTTTGATGTTAGTGAGGTATTTCATATTTTACTGTCTATTTATTAGGTATTTCATGTGTTACTGTGATGTTAGTAAGGTGCTTCATGGATTTTCTATCACGTTCGTAAGATATTATATTTTTATTATGATGTTAGTAAGGTATTATATGTTTTACTGTGATGTCAGTAAGATGTGTCATGTTTTACTGACATTTTAGTAAGGTATTTCACAATTTACTGTCATTTTAGTAAGGAATTTCATGTTTTACTGTCATGTTAGTAAGGTATTTCGTATTTTACTGTCATGTTTGTAAGGTATTTCGTATTTTACTGTCATGTTTGTAAGGCATTTAATGTTTTATTGTGATGTTAGTATGGTATTTCACATTTTACTGTGATGTTAGTAAGTTATTTTATATTTTACTGTCATTTTATTAGGTACTTCATTTTTTACTGTGATGTTTGCAAGGTATTTCATGTTTTATTGTGATGTCAGTAGGTTGTCTCATGTTTTACGATCATGTTAGTGAGGTATTTCATGTTTAACTGTCATGTTAGTAAGGTTTCTCATGTTTTACTGTTATGCTAGTATGGTATTTCATGTTTACTGTGATGTGAATACGGTGATTCATGTTTAACTGTCATGTTAGAAATGTATTTCATGTTTTTTTTTATGTTAGTAAGGTGATTCAAGTTTTTCTGTCATATTATTAGGTATTTCATATTTTACTGTCATGATAGTAAGGTGTTTCGTATTTTACTGTCATGTTAGTAAGGTATTTCGTGTTTTACTGAGATGTTAGTAATATGATTCATGTTTTGCTGTCATTTTATTAGGTATTACATGTTTTACTGTGATGTTATTAAGTATTTCATGTTTTATTGTGATGTTAGTAAGGTATTTCATGATTTACTTTGTTGTTAGTAAGGTGATTCATGTTATACTGTCATGTTATTAGGTATTTCATGTTTTATTGTGATGTTAGTATGATATTTCATGTTTTATCTGGATGTTAGAAAGTTATTTTATGTTTTACTCTGATGTTAGTAAGGTGATTCATATTTATATCGTCATGTTATTAGGTATTTCATGTCTTACTGTGATGTTAGTAAGGTAAGTCATGTTTTACTGTGATGTTAGTAAGGTAAGTCATGTTTTACTGTGATGTTAATAAGGTGATTAATGTTTTTCTGTACCGTTATTAGTTATTTCAAGTTTTTTTGTGATGTTAGTAAGATATTTCATGTTTTACTTCGATGTTAGTAAGGTATTTCATATTTTACTGTAATGATATTAGGTATTTCAGCTTTTAATGTGATGTTAGTAAGGTGATTCATGTTTTACTGTCATGTTCGTAAGATATTTTATGTTTTAGTGTAATGTTAGTAAGGTATTATATGTTTTACTGTGATGTTAGTAAGGTGATTCATGTTTTACTGTCATGTTAGTAAGATATTTTATGTTTTAGTGTAATGTTAGTAAGGTATTATATGTTTTACTGTGATGTTAGTAAGGTGATTCATGTTTTACTGTCATGTTAGTAAGATATTTTATGTTTTAGTGTAATGTTAGTAAGGTATTATATGTTTTACTGTGATGTTAGTAAGGTGTCTCATGTTTTACTGTGTTGCTTGTAAGGCGATTCATGTTTTACTGTCATGTTATTAGGTATTTTATGTTTTATTGTGATGTTAGTAAGGTATATCATGTTTTACTGTGATGTTAGTAAGGTATATCATGTTTTCGTGTGATGTATGTAGGGTATTTCATATTTTACTGACATGTTTTTAAGGTATTTCGTGTTTTATTGTGATGTTAGTACGATATTTCATAATTTACTGTGATGTTAGTAAGGTATTTCATATTTTACTGTAATGTTATAAAGTTATTTCATATTTTACTGTGATGTGAGTAACGTATTTCATGTTTTACTATGATGTTAAGTAGTAAGTTATTTCATGTTTTACTGTCATGGTATTAGGTATGTCCTGTTTTACTGTGATTTTAGTAAAGGTATTTCATATTTTACTTCGATGTTAGTAAGGTGATTCATATTTAACCATCATATTATTAGGAATTTCATATTTTACTGTGATGTTAGTAAGGTATTTCATGTTTTACTGTGATGTTAATAAGGTATTTCATGTTTTACTGTCATGGTATTAGGTATTTCAAGTTTTACTGTGATATTAGTAAGTTATTTCATGTTTTTCTTTGATGTTAGTAAGGTATTATATGTTTTACTGTGATGTTAGTAAGGTATTATATGTTTTACTGTGTTGTTAGTAAGGTGGCACATGTTTTACTATCTTGTTAGTAAGGTATTTCATGTTTTACTGTGATGTTAGTAAGGTGATTCATGTTTAACCATCATATTATTAGGAATTTTATGTTTTACTGTGATGTTAGTAAGGTATTATATGTTTTACTGTGATGTTAGTGAGGTGTTATATGTTTTACTGTGATGTTAGTAAGGTGGCACATGTTTTACTGTCATGTTAGTAAGGTATTTCATGTTTTACTGTGATTTAGTAAGTTATTCCTCGATTTATTGTCATTTTAGTAAGAAGTTTCATGTTTTACTGACATGTTACTAAGGTATTTCATGTTTTACTGTCATTTTAGTAAGAAGTTTCATGTTTTACTGACATGTTAGTAAGGTATTTCATGCTTTACTGTGATGTTAGTAAGGTGTCTCATGTTTTACTATCATGATAGTAAGGTTTCTCATGTTTTACTGTCATATTTATAAGGTGTCTGATGTATAACTCTCTTGTTAGTAAGATTTTTCATGTACAACTGTCATGTTAGTAAGTTGTCTCATGTTTTACTGTTATGTCTGTAAGGTATTTTATGTTTTACTGGCATGTTAGTGTGTTGTCTCATGTTTACCTGTATGTTAGTAAGGTGACATTTTTTTACTGTCTTGTTAGTAAGGTATTTCATGTTTTACTGTCATGTTAGTAAAGTGTCTCAAGTATAACTGTAATTTTGGTAAAGTGTCTCATGTTTTACTGTCATGTTAGTAAGGTATTTCATGTTTACTGGCATGTTATTAAGTTGTCTCATGTATAACTGTCATGTTAGTAAGTTGTCTCATGTTTTACTGTCATGTTAGTAAGAAATTTCTTGATTAATGTCTTGTTAATAAATTGTCTCATGTATTACTGTCATGTTAGTAAGGTATTTCATGTTTTACTGTCATGATATTCAGGTGTCTAATTTTTTACTGTTGTGTTAGTAAGGTGTCTCTTGTTTTACTGTCATGTTAGTAAGGTTTCTCATGTTTTACTGCCATGTTAGTAAGGTATTTCATGTTTTACTGACATGTTAGTAAGTTGTCTAATGTTTTACTGCCATGATAGTAAGATGTCTCATGTTTTACTGTCATGTTAGTAGTGGTGTCTCATGTTTTACTGTCAAGTTAGTAAGGAATTTTATATTTTACTCTCATGTTAGTAAGTTGGCTCATGTTTTACTGCCATGATAGTAAGGTGTCTCATGTTTTACTGTCATTTTAGTATGTAGTTTCATGTTTTACTGACATGTTAGTAAGTTATTTCATGTTTTACTGTGATGTTAGTAAGGTGTCTCATGTTTTACTATCATGATAGTACGGTTTCACATGTTTTACTGTCATATTAGTAAGGTGTCTCATGTATAACTCTCATGTTAGTAAGTTGTTTCATGTACAACTGTCATGGTAGTAAGGTGTCTCATGTTTTACTGCCATGATAGTAAGGTATTTTATGTTTTACTGGCATGATAGTAAGGTGTCTCATATTTTACTATCATGATAGTACGGTTTCACATGTTTTACTGGTATATTAGTAAGGTGTCTCATGTAGGCCTATAACTCTCATGTTAGTAAGTTGTTTCATGTACAACTGTCATGGTAGTAAGGTGTCTCATGTTTTACTGTCATGATAGTAAGGTATTTTATGTTTTACTGGCATGATATTAAGGTGTCTCATGTTTTACTATCATGATAGTACGGTTTCACATGTTTTACTGTCATATTAGTAAGGTGTCTCATGTATAACTCTCATGTTAGTAAGTTGTTTCATGTACAACTGTCATGGTAGTAAGGTGTCTCATGTTTTACTGTCATGATAGTAAGGTTTCTTATGTTTTACTGTCATGTTAGTAAGGTGTCTGATGTATAACTCTCATGTTAGTAAGATGTTTCATGTACAACTGTCATGTTAGTAAGTTGTCTCATGTTTTACTGTTATGTCAGTAAGGTATTTTATGTTTTACTGGCATGATAGTAAGGTGTCTCATATTTTACTGTCATTTTAGTAAGTAGTTTCATGTTTTACTAACATGTTAGTAAGGTATTTCATGTTTTACTGTGATGTTAGTAAGGTGTCTCATGTTTTACTATCATGATAGTACGGTTTCTCGTGTTTTACTGTCATATTAGTAAGGTGTCTCATGTATAACTCTCATGTTAGTAAGTTGTTTCATATACAACTGTCATGTAAGTAAGTTGTCTCATGTTTTACTGTCATGTTAGTAAGGTTTCTTATGTTTTACTGTCATGTTAGTAATGGTGTCTCATGTTTTACTGTCAAGTTAGTAAGGAATTTTATATTTTACTGTCATGTTAGTAAGTTGGCTCATGTTTTACTGCCATGATAGTAAGGTGTCTCATGTTTTACTGTCATGATAGTAAGTTGTCTCATGTTTTACTGTCATGTTAGTAAGAAATTTCTTGTTTTATTGTCTTGTTAATAAATTGTCTCATGTTTTACTGTTATATCAGTAAGGTATTTTATGTTTTACTGGCATGTTAGTGTGTTGTCTCATGTTTTACTGCCATGATAGTACGGTTTCTCATGTTTTTACTGTCATGTTAGTAAGGTGTCTCATGTTTTACTGTCATGTAAGTAAGTTGTCTCATGTTTACCTGTATGTTAGTAAGGTGACATTTTTTTACTGTCATGTTAGTAAGGTATTTCATATTTTACTGTCATGTTAGTAAAGTGTCTCAAGTTTAACTGTAATGTTGGTGGTAAAGTGTCTCATGTTTCACTGTCATGTTAGTAAGTTATATAATGTTTTACTGGCATGTTAGTAAGTTGTCACATGTTTTACTGTCATGTTAGTAAGGTGTCTTATTTATAATGGTCATGTTAGTAAGGTGTCTTATGTTTTACTGTCATGCTAGTAAGTTTTTTCTTATTTTACTGACATGTTAGCTGTTGGAATTTGAACTACTCACTGACTACTTCACACTCAATGAAAACTTATATACTATTAGTACTTGGCAGTACGGACAGTAAATAGTGATGTGGTTGACAACATGGACACAGGAACAATCGTCAAGAAAGGTTGTTAATATTTGTGTGTTATGGATGTTGGTATCTACCTGTACAACTTACACCGCACATTAGTGGATGTTGCAACGTCTACGAACTCCAGAAGATGGAACATGTTTGTTTTTTCCTTGAAATTATATATTCTTTGTAACTTTATATTTATTGTAAACGAAGTGACTCCCATCTTCAGAATGTACAGTGCCGTAAAATGGGGTGAGTTGTAACACATAGGGTGACTTAAAACATTTTAACAAAATTTGTTTCCATTCAAGCCATTCATGTAAATTGATGCACAATCATTCATCATTTAAAATTCATCCTGTGTACAATTTTTACTCAGAATGTATACATGTGAAACTAAAGATTTTTCTTACATGTCCCAAGTGATTCTGGTCATCAACATATTTTCTTTACGAGGGTAATTCTTCCTCTGTGGATAGCAATAGAAGGTCAGTATTGCTAAAAGTTGTTTAGAGTTAAGTAAGGATTTGTTACAAGTCTTGGCAAGAATCTATGATCCCTTCATTTTGCTGCTTTGAAAAGTACTCGAGGAACAATTAATAATGTAGAAGCACAAAGGATTATTGCCGGCGACATTGTAAGGTACTTTGAATCTATACTACACTTTCATAAGCAATGCTGTAGTTGCGGTGGGTGGCATATCTCGTGAATCTATCATACGAAGCTACATCTTGTATACTTGATGTCCTGCTGAGATCTGGATACGACTGTCTTCTGACCACACATCAAGGAATATCGCCTTGTCTTCTAGACACATATCTAATGAAGGAAGGAGAAGAGAGAGAGGGGAATACATATCTTCCAAAATAGGTCTGAGAAAGTAAATCAAACCACTTTGCTTTACAATGGAACGACTCGCAAAGCTAGAACGTTTATTGGCATCACAAATTTTTCAGGATCTAATACAAATACCAATGATGTGTATCATAAAATGCAAAGAACTGTCTGTATACTTTCTTACTAGTTTTGAGAGTTAATGTTTTGGCAGAACTGTTTCTAGTGAACCACTTATGATTAATTTTTGCAATAGTGCATAATCCTGTTGTAACATTTTCCTGGCTAAATATATGACTACATTTGTTCCTCAGCACTATTTTATAACAAAAAATGATTCCTTTACAAAGTTTTCACTTTTATATTATAGACATTTTTATGGTCTCTTCAGAAGTGCTACAAAAGGGTTCCATTGACATTTAGAAAAGAAAGGAATCATTTTGTACAAATATTTGCTCCCAAATTGGACAAAATACGTAAATGGGATTACCATGTCTCAAGACCTTATTTATTGTCTAAGAAAACTCTGTACTCTTTTATAAACTTTCCTTTGATGCATCACAACTTCATACTACATTGCATAAATGCCTCTTCTATGATACTATGTACTCAGTTTGCTTATTGAGAGAGTGCACAAACTTACAACTCACCTCCCTCGATCAGCCCCAGTTCCCATACGTTACAGTTGCTACGTGATATCAGCATGCATGGTGGGGGAGTTGGACACTCGGGAGTATTCACCTTCAACAACCATTGTTAGAGTACTTGCTGACGATACTAACACTGCCAGCTAGTGCCTGGTTGTCGAGGTCGTCTATGTACATCACAGCAAGTATAACTAGCAGCATGCTCTTCACTAGACACTCAAATATGTATACATACGTCTACCTGAACCACTCCTATGTCTGTTGTTCACAGGCGTAACAATAAACATGAGACCTTTATTCAAGGATGAGAAACTTTATACTATACATTTTATTTGCAAATTTAGCATACCACAAGACAATAGTTTTACATTTTCCCCCTGTCACTACATACTGTACACATTACCTAACGCCCTGGGTTTAGATGACTCGTGCACTGGGCAAGCTGAATTTAACGCACCCCCCTCTCAAACAAATTACAGTATATGTTTCATGTTCTGTTTTGTCAGGTTAATACTGCAGGTTGGCTGTACGTTGCTGAAAACTGTTGTCAGTACTGTTGTAAATGAAATAATTACATTGAGATATTATACTTAGAATTTTTTTTTTTTACCTTGTTGGAAGTTGGCACCATGCCCACCCCCTCCTAGCTGCCACCCCTTACAACTGCCCTACCTGTCCAGTTATGACACAGGGACAGCATTTCTTTTCTTCAATTATCATGTAGCCAGTAAATATACAAACATTTACATAATGTAAGACAGCAGAGTTATTAAAAATTACAGTTACTTTTAAAAGCATTCAGCACCGAAAAATTAGTTTCATAACTGCCCAACTCTTACACATTACATTAATGTAAAACAAAGGAAGAGGCCGCTAGGCTGAGAGTATGTACAAAAGACAGAAGCACAAGTACTCACGTTTTAGTACCTGACAGATACACAACCGCAGTCAGCCATGTCTCTTCACCCGAGGAAGCTGCTCTAAGCAGCGAAACGTCGCGATACGCACTTCCGCGATTATGTGTCGTCCTATTTGTGTGCGTAACTGTCAAGTGCTAAAACGTGAGTACATGTGATTCTGTCTTTTGTACATACATTACATTAACAGTAATTTCCCATAAACAAATTTTTTTTGTTCTGTAGTTTTCCTACAAGCGCATGTCTAAGCTGCAGTTCAGACTGTTTTCGCTCCTTACCCACAGTAAAAACTACTAAACTGATACACATTAAATAATTTTGGATGAAAATTCTGTAAATGTATTATTTTAAAAGTACAGGTACTCTAAGATATGCAAAAATTTAAATACATTCAAGAATTTTTTTGAAACAAACAGTTCATACATGAAATAATAAATATGTAATTTTGTTGCTTAATGCATTAATGTTCACTCTATAAATAATTTCATTTGTATCGTTTGAATAGATTTTACTTTGCATAAGTAGCAAAAATAGTCAAGAAATTTTGCTTATACAAAAACTACGGAATCAAAAAATAATTTATTTGTGGGAAATTACTATTAATGTTATGTGTAAGGGTTGGGGAGTGTTTGGTACAGTTATAAAATTATGAATTTGTCTGTACAAAGCATCCTTATAGTTGAACCAACGAGAAAATAATTTATGTAACTACGACATTTCATTTAAACTGGTTCTGTGATGTTTATGATGTCAAGTTTTACTGGAATTATTTATTCCAATATTTCCTCTTTGTTAGTTTTTTTACGGCAGTTTGGTGTCTCATCTATATTTTATAATATTCCTTTTAGTATTTCTTTGAAACCTTTTATTATTTATACAGTGCTAACATATACAGTAAAACCCTGTTATAATGAGCCTTTGTATAATATTTTCCTGGTTATAAGGTTCCTTATGTATGATCCCTTAAACTGTTTAACAGGTAACAAAAAATTACCCTCTTATAAGGAATTCCCTTCTATGAAGCACACATTTTTGAGTCCCTCCAGAAACGTTACAACTGGGTTCTACTGTACTTTATTACTAACTGTAGTTTTTTACACTTATTTATTATTATGAGTTAATTAAGAAGTGGTGTTTAAAGACTTGGCAAAATCAAGTACGTTGGCAGGGCTGAAGAGAGTCAGTCGTGGCACAAGTGCTGACCAAGAAAGTACTGAATTGTGAGGTTCCCGAGGATTGGTATGATCGGGTGAAATGGAGTCGTTTTAAACAAGAGCTTCCCGTTGGTTGAGACTTGGTAAATCCTGTTGGTACTCCAGTTAAGTATTGCGTAGTAACATGGAATCACTTTCTAATACATATATAAGATTGTATTGCTTAAGTGCCGTGTCACAAATAATAGTCTGCTGGTCTGCAATTACAAGTGAGAAACTACATTTCGGTTTCCGTAACAAACGCTGGATTTGCGCTAATTCAACTAAGGGTTGAGAAGAGTCGCCGAAGTCGGGCCTATACAAAATGGCTTTCCAGCCAGTCTGCAACTTATGTCCACAATTAACTTATGTATCGTCAGTTGTTTTAAAGAGCAGCTAACTCCATGGCATGCTGAAGATTCTGTGGCGAGTACTCCCGCCCCATCACCTCGTTGCTGCGTCTTGAACCTCGAGCATAATGTTGAACTTTGGATAAACGTAAACAAAAAAAAAGGTTGTGTTGAACAGATATTTTGCTTATTTCTGCTACAGCCTAAATCCTACCTTGAGAACTCGGTATGCCGACAAGTTAAGACATAATGTGTAACAATACATTGTTTATAGGGTATGACCTTGTATAACTGTAATGGAAATAATGACCAAGTGTTATTAAATATCTGATAGCCCACTTACATATTCGTAGCAGCCCCATATTCAAGAGTAAAGTATACTGTTACGGCTCGGTTTCAGTCGCTATATTTAATTTTACTATTTTTCACTTTTTTGGAAATGTAATAACAAAAGTGTTAAATATGCGGATTATACCTCAAATTATATTTACATTTTGGTTAAGTACAGACCTTGCAATTTAGCTGCTTACGCAATCTGTACGACAATTTTTTCATATTCATAATTTGCCCAACAAATTGCGATCTGACTATACATTACTAGCTCTATTGCCTTGCTTGTATTGTTGCTCCAGGTAAATAGAATTTGTGGTATAGTCGCCAATAAATTAAACAATATTCTTCTCATAATTCCAAAAAACCAAAAAATAATAAAATTCAATGCAGGGACTTACCGAGCCTTACGAGGCCTGAGTATTCATACTATTAACATCCACTATATCAATATTACATTATTATTATTATTATTATTAATTATAATAATTAGAAGAAGAAGAAGAAGATTAATTTGAAGATACATAGACTGTACTGTATATGACAGATGTACACCCTCACTAGAAAGTTCAATACCTCCAGGTTTACTGCAAGCTACTGTAGGTGGCTACTGTTGCACCTCTATAATGAACAAAATTAATATTTTGACAAGACCGTTCATGAAGTAGGAGATCAATATGCTTCAGTAAAAATTGATGAAACACTAACTGTTATAAACAAATACATTTTTACTATTACTATTGCAATACAAAAATTCCAACAGATGTTCCTATTTACAAACACATTTTACAAAGGCCAAAACCTAGTGAAAGGAAAATATTTGTGGCCAAGAAATATTTAAAAATCATTTCATTCATGACTGTAATCTGGAGAATTAATTATGAATTGACGGAAAATTGTAAACAATTGTGTGCACACATCCAACATTACTAAACGTGTCTTGGGAAAATGTGAGCACTTTTTCAATTAATCTTTGGGGAGGGGGAGAGGGGAAACACTGGCAGTTACAGTACTTACGTACTTCAACAAGGTTTGCCTCACTGCTCATGCAGCCGGCAGTGAATTGTCAAACTTAGTTTTGCAGTTTTTTCCTTTTTAAATATAATAATGCAGAAATAAAATAAAACTGGTTTTTTTGTAGTTTATAAACATGAAAACTTTTATTTATGTATGAGCGTAGGTATTTAGGTACATAGCAACTTGGTCCACGCAGACACAAACTGTACAGGCCAACAATGAAGGGAGCCACATACCAGGAGCCTGTTCTCAGCATTGAAGGCTCACAACTGATAAGGACAAACTGTACAGGCCAACAATGAAGGGAGCCACATACCAGGAGCCTGTTCTCAGCATTGAAGGCTCACAACTGATAAGGACAAACTGTACAGGCCAACAATGAAGGGAGCCACATACC
>PNEQ01110658.1:0-11112 GCA_003012365.1 Medauroidea extradentata
ACACACACACACACACCCAACACACACACACACACCCAACACACACACACACACCCAACACACACACACACACACACACCCAACACACACACACAACACACACACACACCCAACACACACACACCAACACACACACCAAACACACACACACACCAACACACCAACACACACAGAGAGAGAGATATTCGAACTCAAGCACCATGCACAAGCAGACAGCAAGGAAGCCTCAAGGCCAGCGTGACACAGGCAGGCGCGGTAATGGAAACAAAGCCAGGGCTCTACCACTCCACACACCACAGCTTTACTCTTAGATTTCGTAATGTTACTGACTTCGAATTACTAGGACTTGATCACTGTTTGGACCAGAAAAAAGCTTCAAATTACAAATTAATCGAATTTTGAACTAACCAAACTCCACAGAATGTAAAATCCTGTCCTTACGTTCGGGGCCGAATGATGGCTTTGATTTATGTAGCATTTCAAATTAAATGAGTTTGAATTAACTAGGTTTTACTGTAATTATATTAGTCCATGCACACCTTTTTAGTAGATTTAAAGTACCTCTTTTCACTAATATTTAAAGGGTTCTAGTTACAGATAGACTGAAAACACATTTGACCACGTAAAGAAACTACATAGGTGGCCATAGATACATTTGCGCAGATATATTAATTCAACGTATTTTTCAGTTGAGGGTTATCAAGTCACGTACGACCATGGTCACGCGGTATTGTGATTCAACAAAATGGCAGCCGAGCAACGGTACTGGCAGCAAAAGTTTGAAGTCTACTGAGTTGCAATCCATACCAAAACTTGCTCAGGATAAGTAGTTGCAACAAAGAGGAGGATATTTATATAGTCTGGCAATAAAAATAAATAATATTTATTTGCACAACTGAGTTAAGTGCTAGGCATACGTTATAAACATTAATAATATGTAATAATAATGAGGCTCTATCAAGACTGTTTGATTAAATCTAACCATTCTGATGGAACAAACAAAAATTTTTTCATTGCTTTTAACTAATTTTTACACCGCTATAAAGTTTTTAACATCAAATTTTTGAACCGC
The DNA here is from genome assembly GCA_003012365.1 of Medauroidea extradentata. Classification (NCBI taxonomy): domain Eukaryota; kingdom Metazoa; phylum Arthropoda; class Insecta; order Phasmatodea; family Phasmatidae; genus Medauroidea; species Medauroidea extradentata. The sequence continues at coordinate 1,073 of PNEQ01110658.1, forward strand.
TTTTAACATTTTTAATTTCAGAAATTGGCAATTTTTACTCACAGCTGTTAGGGTAGGCTACATTATTTATGTTGTACTATTTAATTTTGTTGGATTTTCTTATGTTTGTTGATTAAAAAATGGAATACCAATTTGTAACTGAATATCTATCAGTAGATTATCATTATCGCAATCTTTAATTTTGTAAGTATGGCCACATTGTGCACCACTAAAAGTGATTAGTTTCCTGCATGTAATGGCATATAAAATTTAGGTAAAATACTTAGTGCTTTAGCTAAAATACTTAGTGCTAATTTTATTTGCATTATGAAGTGTGTATGTGCATGCAGGTCTGTGTGCGTGCACATTCACGCACATGTGCATGTGTCTTGTGTACAATGTGTAGACAGATTAAGCAACAGTCCACTAAACAAATTACTCTTATACACACGACATACTGTCTATCCCATGTAAGAATTCCGTATTTCGACAGCCGATTCTACCAGTATTTTTAACACGTGGTAGAATAACATACCATTTAAAACGACATTGAAAGTAGTGTGTTACATACGTGAAAAATAAGTGAGCATTTTGGAGGAACCGTAATATATTAACATGGTTATGTATCCAGCATTAGTCAGTTTGACGCGCCGCGGGTGCATCACTTCTATTGAGCCTCCTCACGGTCCTGCCGACCACCCTTCCCCCCTTCCTTTATGACGTCACAAGCCCTGCCAGCCGGACCCCAGAAGGACGCGCTGCCGCCGCCTGTAAGCAGGCAACCCATCACGCACCGCAGTGCGTGGGAAGGATACCCACCCCTCTGAGCATCGTGCGGCCCTGGAGCGAGCGTACCATCCTGCGCCTCCCGGCCCCGGACTGCGCAGATAAGCTATCACCGCCACTCCTTCCCTCCCCCGCTCCCCCTGGCTAGCAGGGTATATAAGGCGTGTAGAGAGCAGAATCAGGCGGCAGTTCCGCCAGTTCGCCAGCGGCCAGATGCCAGTTCCGCGACACGCAGCCTTCCAGCGGCCGCCGTCACCTGCGCACGCAGTACAGCGCGAGGTCCAAGCTCTCGCTTAAGTCTACCGCGCAATCGTGTAGTGCAGCCCTCGCCCTTCTCGCCGAGAGTCTCGTTTAGAGTTAGGTGGCAGGAGGAAACTGTCAACAAGGGAAGCTACCTTGGGTACAGGCTGGGGCTGTGCATTATTTAAAATAAACACAGCTCCACCTTAACTCTGTTTGTCTGCTTTGCTCTTTTCCCTCATGGTTTATTTTCCAAATCCCACCTTTCACCTTTCCAGACTCCAACCAGCGACCTCTCGCCCCAAGGCCAAAGTATAATCATAGCTAACTCTCTTGCGGCCCTTCCGGCCTTCCCAGCAACGTTGGGGATTTTCGTCATTGGTTAGCTCGCCAGCCTGGGATCGCCGGCGCCTCCAAGCGGCGTCGACCGATCGCAACGATGGAGGGCGCCAATACGCGCCTTACGTCATCCCGCAGCTCACCGACTGGGATAGTCGGCGCCTACCAAGCGGCGTCATTGATCGCAGGAGGCAAAGGGTGCCGATACGCCTCCCCGACGCCCCGCATCACCAACAGCAGGCGCCAGGGCGCAGTAACATTGGCCCCCTGGAAGCCGCACCCAGAGTTTCCCCCAATAACCTCGTGAGTCAACCCCCTTATCGCTACACGGTTTGTTTCATTTTCTCTAGTTAGAATTGGGCCTCGAGGTGGGAAAGTCTCCCTCTCGTTAATCCATTCAAGACAGTATTGCCCCACCTCCTCTCCCAGAGGCTCATCCTTGAAATCAGACAACCTCATCACCCGATACCCTTCCCAGCAAGAGCCCTGTTTACGGAGCCACAAGCACCCTGCTCCCATGGGCCAAACGAAGACGCCTAAAGGTAACTTAACCTTTGTACCTCCAACGAGCGTCAAGTTAGCTATTGTATTCTATTCAAACTGCGTGACTTATATAACTATTTTGCAAACAACCCCACCATTATCAACAGACCTGTACCGGCAACCAAAACAAAGGATGCCATTACGTAAGCTTCTTGTGTGTTCGTGTGCGTTTCTGATTCTTTTCTTTTAAGGTGGTGTTATAAATTCTATTCATATATTTAATATATTGCAATGCATGGATTAAAATACCCGGGCTGTAATCGCCGATGACAACGGGATAATTTATGACGTGTTTTAGAAGAGGGAACTGGAAAAACGTTCAGCTTTTCAGCATCGCGGCATGTTTACAAAAACAATCTCTAAGTACCGTAAGAAACATATAATCCATCCAGAGTAAAGTGCTACAGACAATAAAATAAAATGTTACCTACCTTTTATTTTAACGGAAATTGTGTTATATTTGTATGTACCGTATATGTAAACATGCATTTTCAAGTAACCAACTCAAATAATTTTTGTACTAAAAAAAATCTGTGTTTTTATATGTATGGCAAGTAAGTGGTACCATTTAATATGAAGTCCACGTGAGATTTTGTGCCTGTTAGCTGCAAAAGTGTAGGCCAACATACCATATTACCTAAAGCTAAGGTGAAGAAAACTTAAGCCTATGTATTTCCCAGCCATTAAAGTGTGTGTGTGTTTAATCACATGTATTACCAAAAGATTTAAAGCTGATTTGGGAAATTAGTTCTACCCATGTTTGTTTATTACTTACGCTTTTTGTTGATACATTATTTCCGTTAGGTTGTGAGAGAGTAAATTTTTGCTATGTACATAGTCTGCAAAAAATATGTCAAGTTTTTTTTTCTCTCGCACGACTTTGATAACAACATTGATACGGATTTCGAAGGTAGGCCCTACCCACAAAAGGTAGGTTTTTTTGATAGTCTGCTACATTAAACTTAAACTACTACTGTACTTATGATTTTATAGTGCAGAACCAAATTGAAGGCAACAAGAAAAATAATTGAATTAATGCTTTCATATACTATTATATATATATATTTATGTTTGTTTGCAGTATTGTATGCTCTTGCAACTTCAGTTTGTTGTAACCAAATAAGCTACTATTACTTAAATTTTTTAGGTGTCGAGTTGAAATTAAATAAATAGATAAGTTACCCATACAAGTTTTTTGTGTAATGCTATTAAATGCTACTATTTTGAGCATACCTAGGAAAATATACAGTAAATGATGTAAAATTTTGAGTTGTTACATTAACTGAACTACTGAAGAGTAGGCTATCCATTACTACAATATGAAATACCGTATTTACTCAAGTTTAAGACCCCATCGAGTTTAAGGCGTACCCTACTTTTAAAGCTTAAAATGTAAAAAAAAATTTACATGCGAGTCTAAGACGCACTGTATGGGCGGCTGCTATCAAAACATTATATCTTGGCCGACGTTGGTGGCTCGTGAACCGTCACTAATCTAGCTACACACAGCCGTGTTACTTATAGAAACTGACTAGCTAAAGGGCAAAGGAAGGTACGTGACTTCTGTGTCAAGGTCAGTGTATGACGCATCCGCAGCCTTATCGCCTACACGCCCACCCCCACCAGTTTGACAGTCACGTGCAGCTGGCATCCTGTCTGGCCACATAGCACAGCCACATGTTTGCCTTTCCTCTCCTCTTTCACTGCCACTATTGTTTCTGTGTATGGCAGAAAATTGTGAGAGAAGGGGGTGATGAGAGACATTTCTTTTCATCACGTTACTGCACAGGAAAAAAAAACTAACGCAGCACTCAGTCTGTAAAAGAAGTAAAAAAACTAGTAACTATTCGGTATTATCTAACGTGAAGCTAATCCAAACACATCACACACATTAATTTTAAAAAATTATTTTCATAGTAACAATGCGCCATAAATTGATACAATTGTGTTGTCAATTTCCGGTAATTTTCCTTGACGTGGGCCTGTAAATTTTTTCCGAGTAGCCTTACATGCAGTAAGTTCGGCTTCACTCTTCCTCCAGCGATGCACATTACATTCATTCACACTGAAATGTGCTGCAGCGCGGCGATTTCCGTTTGTCTTTGCATAATTTATAACTTGACGCTTAAATTTTGCTTCGTACGAATTTCTGCTGGTACTTTCCATGTCACACATGTATAGCACACGCACACACAAATACGTACTATGTTGTTGCTGTAAACTAGTTTGACATGCACAGCGTTGTCACAATTTAGAAGTTTCACTTTTTTTCCTGTAGCATCACGTCCGCTTGGACAGTAGGTAACACTTGACCTTGAGAACTTCCGCTGCGTTATCGATCGCTCGACATGTGAGGCTGTGCGCTTCACTGCGGCGCAAAACCTGCCCAAGACACAAAATACAACTCTAGTCCCGTCGCCGTATGTGGCACGAATGCTGATAAAGTTTTTGTTTATACTTACTGATAAGTTTATCACGCGATATTCCACTTTGTGTGTACTCTACGTGTTAACAAACAACGGAATAAATGTTTTCTTTATTAAATTCTTTATCTAGACATTTGTTGAAAATGCAGGCGAATGTAAGATGCCATCGCTTCTAAGATGCACCCCACTTTTTGGTCTCAAAAATTTTTCAAAAAATGTGCATCTTAGAAGCGAGTAACTACGGTAATTTTCCATTAAAATTGCTCACCTAACCCTAGTAAGACTTTTGTGCAGCATGTATTGAAAACAAATTACCTTACTTGTCTGAGATCTAAAAATCACAACACACTTTAGATTCTATTGCAATAATACTATACGTTACTGTTGACATGTTTTGATTTTAAGCTGGAAAGCACATGGTGGTGGAAGTATACATAATGTTTTTGTTTACATTGCCCTACTCCTTTACGATCTGTCAGATAATGGAATTCTTGTACCACGGTATGGACAATAGTGTCATAATATGTGCCAAGTGTAAATATACTCTAGCCTTACATACAAAACAGCAACAATTACTAATTTTAATATTTTACTGTCACAGGCATATTTATATATATTGATATGATGATTCCTGCTAAGGTTTATGTGGGTTGGCATTCCTGATAACTAACAGTAAAATGTTGATTATGTGACAAAACATTTTAAATCCTGCCTTCTTATAGTTAAAATTGAAAATAATTATTTTGAATGGGTTTCATATGGGGTTACATTCCCGAGTTACTCTGTGTGTGTACAGGTAGTGGAACATGCTCAAAGTCAGGTGCCACATGTGAGGCCAGAGACTCCACGCTCCGTTACACATAACCACGACGAGGATTGTTCAGATGAGGAGAGCGATTGCAAGTCAGAGGAACGTGCCGTCTGATCTCGCTACTGTTGTTACATTTGTGAATATGTGTACAAAGTCTTATGTAATACTTCTTATTTCTTCTGTCTGTACATTTTCTCGATTTCATGCCACACATGTGTGTGTGCATATTTTATTTTTCATTGTGTGTGTGTATTTGTATTGAGCAAGCTGTTTTCAGGCTGAATAGCAGTAAATTTGTTACGTTGTCAGTAACAGTTCTAAATTTTTTTTTTATTTTGTATCAGCTGCAGAACTAATGCATTGATTACAATGTATACATTTTTCTCATACATGTGTTAGTAATTGTATTGTTTTGCTCTTTTATACTTTGTTTTTTTTTTTTATTATATTTTTAATGCCATGGGAGTGCATAGATGTTACATTAGGCAGTTATAAATGGAAAGGAAATCTATTCAGGGTTGTGGCCTATTCACAAATGAATGTCAGGTGTCACAGTTATTGTTTTGCCCCTTTTTTTTGTAAGCAATACTTAAAGGCACCTAAAAAATGTACTCGTATATGACCATATTGTTTGTTATTCTCTCGTGTTTTGTAAAGCTTTCTATATTTCCCATAGTATGTTTCTTTATTTATGTGTGTCAAGGCAAGAAGATTTTCAGTATGATCATTTAAGGGCGCGGTCTACCGCAATTTTCATCATCAATATTTTATTTTTTATTTGTACCACATACTTTTTTTTTCTTATTTTAGACACAAAATGTCACTAAATTTGGCTCTTATGAAATTTTTTTATCTGTCATAGTTTTCACGTAATGGCTTGTTAAAGTCATATTTTGCGTATTTCCGTTTTAACGACCACACTAAAAGCAATTGATATACCAAACTGAAAAAAATCACAGTGGATAAAGACACCACAGGCTACAATGGCATGCTCATAAAATTAAAGAATAAAAATTATTTGTATTTTTAAAAAAAATATTGAATTTTTAAAATTCATACTTTCAGTTTCAGCATTTTTTTAAAATTCAAATAATTTTTATTCTTTAATTTTATGAGCATGCCATTGTAGCCTGCAATGTCTTTATCTACTGTGATTTTTTTCAGTTTTATATCAGTTGGTTTTAGTGTGGTCGTTAAAACGGAAACATGCAAAATATGACTTTAACAAGCAATTACGCGAAAACTATGAGAGATAAAAAATTTCATAAGAGCCAAATTTAGTCACATTTTGTCTTAAATAAGAAAAAAATATGTGGTACAAATGAAAAATAAAATAATGATGATGAAAATTGCGGTAGGCCACGCCCTTAACTATGAAATATGACATAATGTTGTTGCCAGTTTTCATAATGTAAGTTTTGACAGAAATCCAATAATACATACAACTGCACAAATTGTGCTTTGGGGGCACTCACAGTGTCACTGACAGTGTCTCTTACATAATGCTCTCTCTTCCCCCTCCCCCACAACGAGTGATAGATTTCATTTGTGGATGGATCACATGACTAGTAGAAAAGCAGTTGTAACTCTCTACCTACAGCATGATATTTCTTCATAAGGCTGTTTCTTAGAAAAAAAAATAAAGATTAATACTAAAACTATGTTGATACTGTGCACTTATTTAACACATTACATGCACCTTTAAACATTTGCAAGAAATTGAGAATTATTAAATCCTTGCAGGCTGGCCGTTGCATTGTATCCTACAATAATACATACTGAATCAGGGGGAGAGTGGGAATGGGGGATGACTCACCTTTTTTTTTTTTTTTCTTGGGGCGAGTTTGTTTTGGCAACTGAAGGGAAGAAAAAAAAAACACAGGTGGTGGGCTGTGTGAAAACAGCTTAGCTTTAGCACTGTCTAGATTTGGTAGTTTTCAAACGTAGGTCCAACACGTTTCCTATCAGCACATTGCCAGAGTAAAATCACAACATTGTGACCTTGCTCAAAGTTAATGCGGACAGATGTGCCCTCTTGTGTTACTACTGAATATTGGCTTCGAACATAACTTGGTGCCGCAGCTAAACACAGTTTACGACAAGTGTGCAAAAATAAAGCAACTACCAATGTTGGCATTGATAATTTTTGCTGGCAAACACACTACCTGTTCCAACAGACAAGTGAGCAATTATATTCACGTGTCCAAGCTGATTGGGCAAGTGCACAAATTATTTGACGTGTGCCACATTGTGAAAGGACACACACATTCAACAGTGTAGAACAAAGCCCATATTTGTCTTAAAATTTTGCTGGGAAATATTTTGATCCTTCCCTCCTTTCCCATCTCTGCAAGTTTCTTACAAAAACAAATTTTTATGGTTACTCTGGTTTACTCACAGTACATTTGAACATAACTGTACCACACTTGGCTATAACACACTGACAACACTGTATCCCCTCCCCTATCAGGAATAGAATTATCATGAGAGCACTCAAACTAAAAAAAAAAAAAAAAGGAAAGAAAGAATACTACACTTTTCAAACTGATTACTATTAAAATTTATTAGTTGTGGACATACGCCATTGCTCATCAAACTTGTGTTGAATGACAAAGTACATACAAAAGAGAAAAAGGAGGGAAAAAAAAATCCCAGAGGAATTTTTAAAATTTTTAACGTGTGTTGTGTTGTCAATTGTATGTTGTCGACTGTTCACTGTCTTTTTGTCTATTTCCATCTTTTTTCGTATTGGGAACCTGGTTCTATACTTGTGTCTGTCTTTTGTGTCTGGGTGTTGTATCAATATCTAACTGTATTCTGTCTTTAGAGTTCTTTGTTGTCTAATATAATAATTAATAAATAAAAGTAAAAAACTGACAGAATTCCTTTCTTCTTCTTCCTCCAATTCAACACAAGTGTTATCAGCAAAACATGAGCAGTGGCATATGTCCACAAACCAATAAATTCTAATTGTAAACTCCCATTGCAACAAACATTTAAAAATCTCAAACTGATTACTACGTGTATTACGCTAAAAGTAACGCGACATTCACCTCAACTCTCTGTCTTTTTGCACTGGTGAATTGTGTTTACATTTTTATTTTATGGTGCATGTTACAGCATGGCGCTAGAATGATCTGGTGCACAGTAGCACATTTTTGACGGAACAACGAAACACTTTCTCTATCTTAGTTCTGGTGCTGTCTGCCGCCACGTTTCGACTGTATACCTATATTCCTGATGTTCATTTGCTGTACAGCAGCTGCTGCCAAGTACTTCATGAAGGATCTAGGCATGCCCGCTGTTAAAAGTTTTGGAAACTTGGTAACTATTATAGACTTGTCTGGTATCAATTTCTTCATAAAAATTATGCCTTTTAAGTGAAATTATTACTTACTTGAAAATTGTCTATTTTATATGCTAGTTAAAGTTTAACAAAAACTTTTAAAAAAATTATTGGTCTAAGGGGTAGAAGTTGGGGTGGTTTCTGAAATGACAACACAACTACAACAAATTACTCGGAAAACATGGCTTGTCGTACTGGTGGGGCTTGACTGAATGTTGCAGAAGAATGTTTCCCAGACATAGTCAAATTGAAAAATTCTACTATTTCTTTATAATTTGAACATTATTTTACAAAGATATTGCATAATGCATTTGAAACCTGGAGAGGGGGAACCATTTATTATACAATTTGAACATTATATCTGTAGTTGTGACTTGCTGCACACAGTTTAGCTGTTGTTTTTGTTTGGATTTGTGTATCTTTCTCACCTCACATTTTTACCCTATTGTCATCCCTCTCCCCTCTTGTTTTCTAATCGTTTTAGCATATCTGTTCCTGTTCCACCTTCCTGCTTCACCCAAGATAATCTCTCTGCCCTTCTTCAACTTTTCCTCTCCACTTCACCTTCTTCTCCCCCTTATGCCACAACTCTTTCTGCCCTTCCCTCCCATAAAGGCGATCCAGATGTATTACTCGGCAGGTTTTCTCGAGGATCTTCGGTTTCTCCCCCCCCCCCCCCCCCCATCCGCCATTATTTATCCTTTTACTCATTTGCTGTCTCCTACTCACCCCTTTTCTATATACCTCTCTATCCCTCCCTTTTCACATCATTTCCTGACTCTCCTCTTCTCTCCTTTCTTTTCACCTTCCCTCTCTCCACCATATCCCTTTCTTCTCTTTCCTTGCTCATGCCTCTCTCTCCTCTGCTCCCTTACCACTCCCTCCACTCTTCCCATTCTCAACTCTCACAGCTCTGCACCCAACTCCTTACCACAAATCTGCACTCCCTCAATCCCTCTTTACCTCCATCACCTCCACCTCAACACACCCCATAACTAGAGATGATGAAAAATTGTTTTAACGATATAGCCGTGAATAAGTAACATCCGCGTTTTCCTGTGAATAGTCACGAAATTTCACATAACCTCAATTATGCACACGAAGCAAAACATTGCAATGCACAAGATGTTTGACTGATGATTTTATGGTTAATTCTTCCTTTCCACGTAACTATTCCGTAAACTACGTTACTATAGTACATTCGCGAGTCATTTACTATTGTGGCTTTTTTTTGCACATCTCTATGGCACAAGCAATAAGCATTATTTTATTTTGAATTCTAAAATGGCTGCCGTGGCGCCAGCTTCACTCGTAGAGCCAGAAAATGCCGCTTTGCTTAAGTGTCCAGTTTACTTTAGTTCAGTTTTATACATACTGTAATGCGTCTTTATGCACTCTTACTTATTTTACGATTATTGTTTTTTTTTGCTGCCGGATAGCCCAGTAGAGTGTCATTAGCTACTTGAACTCTCAAGGTTAATTAAGAATGGTTGTGAAAGCACAAGTCACTTTGTTTTAGTTCCACGGGTCGGTTTATTGCCGTTTGTTTATCACAACAGATCTTTAGATA
>PNEQ01110664.1:0-15939 GCA_003012365.1 Medauroidea extradentata
TTATAAACATTCAAAGATTTTATTTGATACTAATCGCACACATTGGCTAGTGGACCATGAAAACATAACCTTAATAGCGTACATACAAAGCAGTCAAACCGGCCGAAACTAAACCAACAACTTTCATTCAAACAATAGGAAAACCACATCTTTAAATAATTTTTATTTTCAGCGGAGATGTTTTATCTTCGAAACTTTCGTTAAACGCTGTTAATTTTTGTAGCAACAACATCTGCTATATCAATTTGTGCCTAAATACAACTTACAGTGATTATTGCAGATTACGCAGCAGAATATTTTTATCTAAATGGTCGTGAAATTACACTCATTGCGATGCAAGCCATATCGATGAAATTAGAAAGGAAACAAATAGTCTAGGCCGTGTCAATGGTTTACATGTTTACGTCAAGTGCACCATTTCGAGTGGCCTCAGTCGCAAGCCATACAGCCAACAGCCACCGTGTCATAGCACATGCACAAAGGAAACGGGCCGGTGCAGCGCATTATTATTTATGCACTTCGAAGTAATAATTAAAATTTATGCAACACGAGAGGCGGATCAGTTAAAAACAAATGTAATGCTGCTGGTTCACTGACATTTTCGCAAGTGAAGATGTGTCGATCACGTAATGATCATGGGCGGCCATATTGCGACCACGTTCAGAGATGCGATATTCAGGCGAAATCAGTAGGCACTTACGGAAACTACTATGGATTCACTCGATAGAGAGTAAATCGGTCGGAAACGTCATGCGATAAATTTAAACCGTCCCTCAAGATCTCAAATTGTTCAACTCTATCCCGTCGCTGGATCCACGTAGATCTACCCTGCTGGGAGCAGTGTAGTTAGCAGCAAGCGGACGATACAAAGGAAAGCGCGCGTAAAACGTAAACAAGCACTCCCGCATGTGTAAATCATAGAAAATATATTGTAAGGCGGTTTGAATGCATGTTCACGGAAAATACGATGTCTGATCGTATTATTTTATTGAAAAAGAAGTCTGGAGCAGTTTATCGAGTAAAAATATTGCCAGAGTACAAAATTCAGGTATGGAATAAATTATTATTACCAGTACGCAATTTTAATGCTACATACGTATATTATACCAGCACAAAAGGACATTTAGCACTGTTTTGACCTGGTGTAATAAAGGCAGTGCTACAATTAAGTTGTCCCATGCTGTGTCCATCCGACACTGCGCGCCGATTGGCTGAAATGATCACGTGACTTTGTCCCTTGTGTCCCTTGCTGTCTCTTTGTCCCATGTCTCATCTTGTCCCATGTATATGGCCAATATTTATAAATTTGTCCCTTCGTCCTATGTCCTTCGTCAAGTTAAAGAAGAAGAATTTTCAAAACATTGAACGCCGCCAAAATTAGCTCGTAAACATAAACATTCGTATTTATAATGTCAGTAGAGAACGTGGAATGTTAAAAGAGAATTATTTAAACAAAAAAAAATTTAAACCAAAATAAGCGCCAATAAATTTCACGATCGTGACTAATTTACGAATTTTTTTAAACAGCTATTAAAAAACACCGCTAATTTTTTTTTATTAATCAATTTGTACAATTATTGTCAGTCTCCGAATCCACGTAATAGGTAAATAACAAAGTAAAGGGCGATCGAAAATACGAAAACTCCATTAAAATTAACTGCACTCTGGTGTCTCTTTTCTGAATCTGCAGGATGAGACAGCTCTATTGTGGCATCACATTTCTGGGTGTCCCTTGGTGATGTCAAGAGACGATGGGACAAGAGGACACGAAGGACCGAGAGACATGTGAATGTAGCACGGCCTTGACACGGGTCAGCCAGATCGGCGACTGAAACTACCGCTTCTGCAGTCAGTAGATCCAGTCAAGTGACCTATGCTACCCAGCAGGAATATTCCTAGTAGGTTTCCATAAGCGCCTCTTGAATGCAAAGTAACGAATGTCGCTACGCAGAAGAAGATAACCTGGAAAACTATTTTGGCAATTTTCTAAAATCAACTAACGGAGTCAAGCACTTCAGGTCTGAATACTAGGCCACCTGCCAAAAAATCCAGGAGCAGTATTTGGTTATTTTTTACTAAAAGTGTCAGCGGTAAATGAAGCAACATACAAAACATGCGAGAAAATATTCAAAATTCCAACAGGTACTTCATTATTAATTTAAAAAAGATACGATTTTAGGGTCAGTTAAGTTTTATAAAACTAATTGAATTTTTTTTTTTTTGGGGGGGGGGGGATTTTGTGATTCTTTTAGGTACCACTACAACCCTACAGAATCATCTGAAACAACATCCTGAGCAATTACATAAATAATTCCAGTCAAAACATTTTTTTGCAAATCACTAAAAAAATTAAACACATTTTTTACGCTACTTAGAATTAGCCTTCAAGGTAAGTTCCTAACAGTGTAAATTATTTTGCATTTTATATTTGTTTAAAAATTCAATTTACTTGATATTCGATTCGATATTCGATTCGAATTCGTGAATATTTCAACATATTCGCTTCGAATTCGCTTCGAAATGAAATTTTCATATTCGCCCACCCCTATTAAACATCGGAAAGTACGAATTCTGGAACATACAAGCCGAAAAGATAGACCTGCACACTGAAGTACAGGATGTATTTATAATAGAACTCTGAGGTTACCCAAGCAGTTTTCGGTACTAAGTAAATATAACATTACTAAAAACAACTTTAAATTAATGTGCACCCCATTTGTGACCTTGCACACAACCAAACAATATTCCATTTCTGCCCATGTTCGCACCAGCACGTCAGCTGGTATCTTCTGCTGCGATTACGCGTTCATGCAGGTGTTGAACATCATGTATTATCTATGCGTATAGCAAGTTCTTAAAGTGTCTCCAGAAAGAAACATCTAAGAGGGTCATGTCTGGACTTCACGGTGGCCACGAAATCGATCTGCCTCTACCCATTCACATGTTAGGAAATCTTACGCCTAATGCATGTCAAACCCGATTACTGTAATAGGGTAGTGCTCCATCTTGCTGGGAAAATAACAAGCCCTTTTCCGCTTCATGTCACTGTAACCACTGATTACGTTTCAATTAACCAAATCTCGTATTGTTCTTTCTGCTGCGGCATACTGTACTGGTGGTGGAACTTCCCCAAACTTTACCAACCAACCTAGGAGGTCCAGGAAGGGTAAACCAATAGGGTAAACCGATCAAGACAGCTCCTAGGCCAGCCAAACAAAGAAAGGGGAAAACAGCACTAACGTGGACACAAGTTGTTGATCGGTGCTCCTTATTATAGGTCAGAGAAAGGGCCGAGCCTCCTTTCCCCAACACTTCACATTTAAGATAATTAATTTAATATACCATACAAAAAAATTAATTTAATTTTAAATTTGGAGCATGAGAGCCTCTGTATATTAAACTTTATGAAATGAGTTAGGTCTAGTAAATAAAATTGTAATAATTCAGAAAAAAAAATACCTTGATCAGTAGATTAGATAACAATAAATTCTTGGCACAATGAGTATTTGGTGTACGTAAATTAACCAATACGGTACATTAACAAATCAAGAAAAGCACGTATGGCTTAAGAATATCATAATTAAGTTAAACAAGGGGATCCCCAACACAAAAACTAATTAATTAACTTACATTTTAATATTACCTATTTTAACAAGTTTTAAATTTTCATTGTTCATTTAATTTTGCAGAGGTTGTGATCAAATATTAAATAAAGTCTCAAATAGAATAATTAGAGCTGTGTGCACATCAAGTAGTTAGGACGAGAAAAGGAAAATAAATATATTGGCTGGACTTTCCTGGCTGTCCTTCATGGGGACACTGTTGCCACCGCCGAAAGATGTTACTTCTCCATCTCGCCCATGGCTACCGATGACGGTACAGCAAAAGGACGAGTAGAAATAAAATTACTTCTACATCGGAAGATGTAGACAAGCCAAATCCCTCAAATTTTGGATAGGCTTCCTTCTACATAGCAAAGAGTAGAAACCGTGTGGCAGGGACAGCTACATTAAACAAGCAAACAAAATATAATTTTAAAGAACGCCATGAAAACAATGTAACACTAGGGCGCAAAATAAAATGAATTGAAAGAATAAACTCACCGTAGGCGGAAAACTTGTCGGATTACGACATTATAAACGGATAAAGAACACCAAGTGTCTGGTTGATGTTCACACCATGATGTGTACGAGACAACAAGGTCGAGACAAAGGAATGCCTAGAGGTTATAGGCCGGCATAGAGTCGTAGCTACTTGATGTTACCAAAATAGTATTTCGACAGTATCAAACAATATTTCCTTAACAAAATATTTTAAAACACACACGTGTTTTAATAGTCAAAACATGGTATTTTAATTTAAATTTACCCCAATAAGAAAATTTGTTTGATTCACTTGAAAACAAATATGATCAGATCATAGAGTTGGTCAGAAGTATTACACAAGAACAGTTTCATAAGTATACCACACTGCCTTAACTGCACATAAATAATTACCTGAAATTTTTTTTATAAAATAATAAGCAGTTTACTATTATTACAAGTTTACTGAAGATTATTTCTTTAATCAGTGCTGGGGTGGAGTAACTTTGCCAAAAAAATATATATTGTCTAGTTACCACTATGAATAGACAAACTAGACCAAACAAAACAAACAAACGAGCATGTGCCAACAAACAGCACACACTCCCTCCCCTAAAGCCGAACATGGGGCGGTACATGGGGTCAGGCACTACAATAGGCCACACCTCACACAAAACACTAAGATTAAAGGATTACACATAACACACAATAATATTAAAGTTTATATCTCTTAAGCTTCCGCAGAAGCAGAAGAAACAACAGATAAAGGCACAACAATAGATCTCTCTGGCACAATGGGATTACTAGGAGGATGATTCGAAAGAGTCATACAAAATTTGGATTTCAACCATAAATATCACAAAAGAAACAATACATAATATAGTAAAACATACAAGAATTATAGAAATGAGACTAAGGTTATCATTGGGTAGTAAGGGACAAGGATGAAGGAGATTAAGGACATCATGAAAGTCAGTTCCCCGAGGATGAGAGTTTAAAAGGGAATCAAGTTCCTTGATAAGAGAATCATTCATGGATAAATTTGGAAAAGTAGAAAAATGTACAGAGGTTAGGTTAGTGACTGATTTAGGACCATGAACAACAGGTAAAGAAAGGTTATAGTGAATAGCAGAATAAACTGCTCCGAAGGTTTTGAAGAAAGGACTAACGATATCACAATGTGAAGCATGGTTGATTAAGCCACTCCCTGATAAGGAAAATTGTGAAGGGAGAATAGGATTCTGTGGTAGACCTACACAAAAAAGTAACATCAATAAAGGAGTTGGTTGCAAAGATCCAATGTGCAGTGGTTTTATGTAAGAAAGGAAGGTTAAGGTTAATCACACTCTTATCACAAAAGTTAAAATATGGTTTTCCAGAGAAAAGATTAAATTCACAATTATCAATATGTGTGTCAAAAAAAGGAAATGAAGAAGGACACAAGGTGATGCCATGAGTTTTGCAATCAGACAGTGAATCATGATCAACTGTAGCAAAATGCTTTCGAACCAAACTTAAAATTAAAAATTCTTTGACAATGAAAGTTACGTACCTGTTCAAGTTGGGAACCAAAAACGGGACTGGAAAGGTGTGATATTTCTCAAACAAACTATCCTTATTGGCTAAGGGAATGTTAATAGCAATGTTAAGAGAAGAATTGTTAACAATCGCCTGAACAGTTGAGAGTCCATAATACATATATAAATTTTCTGGTATCGCAGATGCTACCATGTGTAAAGGTACACTGACAAGTTGTTGAATATTTTTAAGTATGTTCAAAAATGATTCAGCATTTAGCAAAGTAGTACTTAATTTTCCATGTACACTAGTTTCTATAGCATGTCGCAGATCAAAAATTTCTAATCTAGCATTTAAAAGAGCCTCACTAATACGCAATAGCATAATATTCAAATCAATCCTAAAATTCAATGTTACAATGTTTTCAACAGTTTCATGAACCAAATGACTTATGTTAGAATACAAAGAATTATAATGATCCAAATATAACTGACTTAATTTTTTGATGTACAAAGTGTTGTTGATTACTCGGTCTTCAAGATTTTTTATCAAAATAATTTGGTTTGCTACACTAGCAGAAATGTCATCTTCAGAATGTTCAATAGAATTTAAACTATGTTCCAAAACTCTTAAATCGTCATTATCTAAAGTACCAAAAACAGTTTTCAAACTTTTGCCTCCAAAATCAATTAATGCACGTTTTGATCGTGTTGGTAACAGAGAGGTAAAAGTTTCAGTTTCAGACTTAAATGCAATAAAGCTATCTCTCAACTGGAGTACCGTAAAATTAAAATTTATATCAAAGGAGGTGTTTATTGAAAGATGTCTTCCCTCATTCTCATGCACAGATACCACAGTATTTAACAAAGTCTCAAGTCCATTACACTCTTCTTTCAGAGCAAGCAAATCAAAATTGAGAACCACAGAGTAAAAATTGTCGGAAAACAAGAGGTCATCTTCTCTCTCGAAAACGATGCCAGAGTCCAGAGGAGTAATGGTGACAGTCGATGAAACAACACTGCTCACAATCAGAAGCACGAAGAATAACAACATGGTGACCATGTCTTTCACAACAGGACAGGAGAACAACACTAAAACAAACAACACGATACCCTACATGGTAGATTTAAAGAATGATAAATATCTCAACGACATCAATGTCGAAAGACCCATAAGCGTCCCAAAATGTTGAAGGACAAAGAACTAAAATACTACCGTAACCCAAATCACCAAGAAAGGCAAAAAACACATTTCCCAGAAATTAGTTAACCACCAGAAGTTTTCCCAAAAAAATATATATTGACAACAAACCCAAAATACACCAAGAATATTTAATCCAAATAACTAATATCAACTAAAATAATTAAATGAACTCTATATTCACCAAGAAGAAATAACACATATATATCCCAACTAACTTTTATTTGAACTAGCACAATTTAATTTTAATAACAAAATTTATTTAGCATAAAATGAATTTAACCTAGTGCTGCAGTTTTTTATTTTTTTTTTTTTTTGTGCGCACACACGAATGAATAGACCTAAAGACTAATACAAGTGGGTGATCAGACCACTGTACAAAAGTCGAGGTCACAAAATTAAGACAATGCTGGTAACTAGCTAGCGAACAACAAAAACACAATGCACAGATAGAATCTGCAGCTCCTAAACTGTGGAGAAAATTAAGAAGAATAATACCTTTTCAGGTGGGAGACATGGGCTCTAGTTATGTAATGACCCGTCTCAGGGTCAGCGAGACTAGCAGTCACAGGCGTAAGAAAACGCTGGATCTGGTAAGGACCAGACCAACAGTAACAAAGTTTAGCCATTTTCTTATCAGCAGCGTTGCTGATGGGATGGGCCTTGCAAAGGACAAGGTCGCCTACTTTAAACGGGTTGTCAACCCGGTGTTTGTCATATTTGGCTCTGCTTTTGACATGAGCTCGTTTTAAATTCCTAAGGGCTGCTGCCCAAACTTGTCGGATGTCCTTGGGAGTATCCGGCAATAAATCATTTAAACTCCATAAGTTTGACAAAGGATTATTTGGAGCATAAATAAAAACAAGTTTGAAAGGACTAGTTTTGTGTGATTCATGATTGGCATAATTGAAAGCCATTTGAAGCCAAGAAAGATTACTGTCCCAACTACTTTGATCCGTCGCATGAAAAGCAATGCGAGCTGAACGGAGGTTTCGGTTGAAACGTTCCGCATGCGGGGGTGGTGGGTAGTATGGAGACAGGGTGATATGGCGGATGCCATAAGAAAAACACATGTTCCGAAAAATCTTTGAGGTGAATTGTGAACCATTGCCAGAAACAATAGAAGAAGGAACACCAAAATTTTTAAATATTTGTGTTTGAAGAGCACATAGAGTAGAAACAGAATCAGCTTTCCTGAAAGGTATAAGCCAGACAAATTTAGAAAATGCATCCACACAGACTAATAATGTAGGTATTGTTACCCCTTTTACTTCTTGGGAAGGGACCAACAAAATCAATGAAAAGTTTTTCCATAGGCTTGGTTGCAACATCAGAAGCTAGAAATCCTAAATGTGTGTTCTGAGCAGGTTTAATTAAAGCACATAATTTACAAAGTTTTACTCTATCTGCAATTTCAGCATTCATTCCTTTCCAAATAAAATGTTGTCGAATAGCCTGAATGGTTTTGTGAATACCAAGATGTGCCCCTAAAGGTGAAGAATGAAAATAATCAAATACCATAGGTTTCAAGTGAGTAGGTAGCACAGCACGTTTACGATTTTCACGAGATTTACAACACAGAATCCCTTTGGACAAGAAATATAGTTTTTGTTCTATTCCAGATTTTAACTTTAAAATAATCTCATTTAATTCATCATCTAATTCTTGATGCTCTTGTAAATTAGTAAATGCCAATGGAAAACCAGAAAGTAAATTGCAATTTGGAAGATTTTCAGGTTCATCAGAAATTTTTGAATTATCAAACATGCGTGACACGAGTGTCAGCAACTACATTTTGAGATCCTCTAATGTGCTGCACTCTAAATTTTAATGAAGAGATCCTGACAACCCAGCGGCCAATTTTTCCCAACTGTCGTGGGTGAACCATAAGCCACGACAAAGCTCGATTGTTAGTTTCAAGAAGAAATTCATTATGTTCCAGGTACTGTCGAAATTTCTCAATGCCAAATACTACAGCCAAACACTCTAATTCATCAATATTTGAAGCTTTTCTTTCTTGGGGTGTGAGTGTTCGTGAAGCGAAAGCAATAGGCTGCCGCACACCCTCAAACTCTTGAGCTAAGACTGCTCCTAAGGCCAAACTAGAAGCATCTGTTTGTAAAATAAATTCTTTAGAAAAATCAGGCATGCGCAAAACAGGATGATGAATTATATCATTTTTTAAAATGTTGAAAGCCTGCTGTTGTTCTTCACCCCACTCAAATTTTACAGATTTTTTAAGTAAACAGTTCAGAGGTTCTGCCATTTCGGCTAGGTTAGATATAAATTTACCAAATAACTGAACCATGCCTATGAAACGAGCAATACCTTTAGCATCACGGGGTGGAGGAAAATCTCTAATAGCACGAGTACGCTCAGGATCAATAGAAATACCATTTGAAGAAATTTTATGACCAAGAAAGGAAATTTCTTGTACAGCAAAACAAACTTTATTAGTATTAACAGTAAGACCTGCCTTTTCTAGGCGTAATAAAACTTCTTTAAGGTGGCCGTCTGGGTCCGCGACTAAATGTGATACAGACGTCCAGCTCTTACCACTTTACATGAAAAGTATTAATGAAATCGTAGATTTCTCTTCGTACGAATAGAAAAGAAGAATCATTTTAGCCGTGTATACCAATATTAAGCCCTTTATGAGGTCATGAATACATTATTTCGACCGATGAAAAGTGTCAAAATGGCCAGTTTGGCACTTGATTTTAACATCATTGAAACACTTGCGTGGGGTTCTAACGGGTATAGGCGAGTGGCTGGAACTTTGGTCTGTAAAATTAAACTATAAAATAATAGGGTCGTCACTTAAAATTTTTGGACGCAAGCTTTCTCCTGCACATCTGCACGCCGCTGTGCAGTTGCCGTAAGGTGCCGCCCTCTTGTCGCTTAAGCGCGGCTGAGATGAAGGAAAGACGGAAGAGAAGAGGACGCGAAGGCTCGGGTTGATGCGCTGCAAGCGGGAAGAGAAGTAATACAGCCAGTGAGGGAGGGAGAAAAAAGTGTCATGTCTTCCTCAACCCTGCTTGACCTGCCTAGTCGAGTGGTGGGGAAACATTTTGACGCGTGCCTCATACACACCCCGTGCGCATTCTTTTCTAAATACATTCGATTGTTTTTTAAACCAGTGATTGTAAACCATCAACCGCTTCATCAGACTGTCGCAATAATTCTCCACTGCCACAAAATGACCAGAATTATTTCTTTGCCCAATGAATGTTTTGTAAAACGTATGTGCAAAAGCAACCACGAGACTCATGGAAACGATTAAATTGACGTGATTCCATATGCTATGTAAATATAAACACTAACAACGTAATTATTTGTAAGCAGATCAGGGATGCAACCTTTATTTTGCAAGGAATGAAAAGGGTTTGGGCCAATAGTTAATCGGCATTTACGTGGCATTTTATTAAGAATCTCATAAAATAAGATTAAAGTGTCTGTACTATCCTTTCCTTAACCACAATCATTGCCGAAGAT
Organism: Medauroidea extradentata; assembly: GCA_003012365.1. Taxonomy (NCBI): domain Eukaryota; kingdom Metazoa; phylum Arthropoda; class Insecta; order Phasmatodea; family Phasmatidae; genus Medauroidea; species Medauroidea extradentata. Next base: position 10,296 of record PNEQ01110664.1, read on the forward strand.
TTCTTCATATCGTAAAGGTTGCAACCTCTATTTGTCCCCAAACAAAATTTTATAATCATCACACAACCCGATCTATGTCCATTTAATCGTTTACCAGAGTCTGCAGTTACTTCGTTCATACATTTATCAAAACGCGCAACTAACCGAGGGCTACACATCAAAGGGACGTAGTGTCATCGGGATGCACTTTAAGGGGATAAGTCGTATAAATACATGCATTTAAATACATACGTACCTACACATTTTTGTGAGGAACACGCCTGCAAAGAATGTCCACGTATTCAAGAAACATTCTGTTTGCACATTTACACTGTAATTTGCTTGAAATGTTAAGTAAATCGTCAATATTTTACCTGTAATGCCAGAATAACATTTCATTTGCGAATAAATTACTGGCCTTTTTTTGGTATATCTTCCAATAGTGTTGCACTGTGTACAATATACCTTAGGGTGTAAGCCTATACGTTTAGTAACAAAAGTAACAATTTTAGTATTTGTGTAACTTCTTCCTAGGCATGCATTGTCGGTATACGCTCCGGGAAGGTTGTATTTGTCAGTGTCAGAAACAAGTACTGCTGCATTTGTGCTACAAAAAAAAAAAAAACAGATGAACCTGCTCGCAAACATGTATGATTTCGCAACTGAGACAAAGTGTTATCAGCTATGGAAGCCGATATTATTATATAACTAAGGTTTCAAGAACAGTATTTCTGTGCATGGTCTGAGACACAACTGTCTTATAGGTGTGTAAGAATAGTTTGAGATGATACCGAACGTAATACTAATTTTCGACACGGCCTTCAAATTATACATGTAACAAGGTAGTTATTTCACCATGGAAGGCCTAATATATGTTCTATATATTGTACACTAGCGCATAGTTGCAACTCAGAATGCCATAGTTCGTTTGCACTCAATAATAGCATATTGTTTTATAAAACATACATTTTTGTTTATTTTTAGTCGCTTCAATTGAAATTTCCTGTTACAGGTTTTGTCAGCCATTGTTTTTCTTCATACTGAAGTGGTTGCTATAAAGAAATAGTATTATGATATTTTAATGAAATTACTAAACTTTCATTAACAATATACTTTCTTAAAGTCATATTGAGACAGCTTATCAAGATAAAGCGAGCGAAAGTGTTTAAGTTTTCAGAATTATTGTGCATTCGATGTGTGCTGTTTATTTTGAGTATATTTAGCCTATATTTCACTGCCGATGTACGTTGAGGTGGCCGCCTGCAAAAGCCGCGCTTGGAAAACAACTGAAAATCTCTTACACTACAAATCAGAGGGTCACCGTCAAGATCATCCAAATGCAAGTCTATCATAAAATGACTGACGTCTAACCAAGTGATATAATTTCATAAATGTATAATTAATAATAGCTGTACATTTTGTATCAAGATTCCTGCTCCAGGCCACAAATAATATCCATTAATATGTCTAAACCATTAAAATTCACTTTTTATAGAAATTATTCGTTTTATGTAAACCAGTAACAGACGTGTCTTTGTATGTATCGAGGTGTGTCTAATTACGTCACACGCTTGATAAAATATGCAAATTTTTTTAATCACTGCCCGTTTTATAATGTACTGGTTATTTTTAGGCGATGGAGACAGCAGCACCATGCAACAGTTAATGAAATGTAAACCATATGATCCAAACTATTACATCCAAAAATAAAAGTGTACAAACCTTATCCTAAGAAACTACCTATGCCGACTGCAAGAGATAGCTTCTAAAGCCACAAATGAGGTTGGTCCTGTGTGCCATTAGGAATTCGAAAATTTGTTTCGAAAAACAGTATATAGGAAAGGGGTGCTAAAATTAGCCTAGTTACGTCCCTGCAGTGCACTGCACATAGAGGCGATGGGACATAATCGTGTACCAGTATCGTCCGTATTGAACCCTCGCTTTCGGCACACAGCCACAGGAAAATTTTTCTGGTTAGGACCATGTTTTTTAAAATATTTGTGTAATAGTTAATTGCTTGCTTGAAGCTAAACAAAAAAAAAAACCTGGAAGAATGGTGTACAAAATATAGCATATCATTACCTTTCTTAAAAACTGTTTTTAATTTGATTAAGCTGTGCTTCTCACTTTTCAAACTGACAAGCAAGAGAATTTTTAGAGCCTAAAAAAGGAATACAAAAATTTGCATGATTAAAAGGAAAGCTGCAGTATTTTGGTTTGTTATTTAATTAATTTCTCATTACATGTATAACAAACAAATAAGAGAACGTTCGTCAATAGTTATATGATTCTTGAGTTATTTATACGCTATTATAATTAAATACTGCAAAGGTAAACCATTTTCAATCGCATAAAATAGAAGTTTTACAATACGACTGCTTACTTTCGTCAATATTTTTCATTTATTCTTAACCAGCACGTAAAAATAAACAAACTGAGCTCTCAGTTCAGCCAATTGCGACTCGATACATCACTGCACGATTGCCACATTTAGCTACCTAAACCACTAGTTAGCTAAACATAGGATTAAAGTGCGTTGAGAAACGGTTCAGATTCAATCACCACTTAATCAACAGTTTAAATTTAATCTTAGGATTACGTAACCGAGGCTTTAATCAGACACTGAGAAACCGGCCGTTAGAGTAGCTTGAAAACATGAATTCATTTATGACGATATGTGTAGTTGAAATGTTGGCAAAACAAGGCAATTTTTTTAAGATGAAGCTTTTAAAGCATAACGCCTTATATTCCGTAAAAAGTTAAACAGAAACGTATTTAGTTCTGTTCTTTAAACTTAGACTATACACATAAACTTCAGAATAACATACAGTATACCTGCCTGGTCATTTTTTAAGAAAAAAACACCTAATATTTTTTAATATTTTGCTTTATTAGATGTTTTAAAATGGTGAACCAATATTTATATTCCAGAATTCACACTTTCTTTTCAGGAGATGGAGACAGCAGTGTCATGCAGCAGTTAAATAGATGTAAACCATATGGCCCAAACTACCACATTCAAATAATTGAGTGCACAAACCATATACTGAGGAACTATTTACGCAAATTGCGAGAGATAGCTTGCACAACAAAAACTGACGGTCCAGTGCCATTACGAACAAGATCGGCTATTTCGGAGAGGATGATGCGACTAAGAAGAGCTTTAACTGGAGCTATTTCATACAGGAGTACTCAGAAGGAACTGCCGTTTCATCAACGGGTCGAAGAGTTAAAAAAGATATTGATAACGGACCATGCCACATTTTCGGTTATCATGCTAAGTGCCCAGAGAGAGGTTACCTTTTGCAAGGCTTCCAACAATGAAGAAAACATCATTCCTGTATTGGAGGGCTTCGATCTTTGGCAGGAAATACAGGCTGCCAAGAATCATGTTGCTCATCATGCAGTAAGTCTTGTGCACAATGTAACAACAAATACAGTTGAAAGATACAATAACCAGTTGTGCAAATTTGTGAGCGGGAAGAAGGTAAATTTTTCTCTCCGCGGTGGATACCATACGAGAAGCGAACTGTCCGTCATTTCACATAACACAGGAGGAAATACACAGACAAGAATAATCCATCAATTAACAGGAGGAAGCCCTGGCCTATTCACAAAAAAAAAAAAAACTAGAAACACGAAAACAACTTTCTGCTGAGAAAAGACGTCAGAGAAGATCTTGTCCCCGCAGATCTTAAAAACGCAGGAAATTATTGTTCAGTGGCCCAGATGAAAACTATGGCAGTGTCGTAGAAGAAATTCCTGATGTCAATGAAGATGTTTTCAAAGAAAAAATGGCAGAATTTCTCGAAAACACTAATAAATATTCTACAAAATGCCACAGCCTCACAAAGACATTCACATGTATGGCACAATGAAAGGTCAAAAAGATTAACAGCTTCCTCTTTTGGAAAGATATGCCGCATGTATGCAACAACAGCCTGTGCAAAGACAGTTACCAGTTTGCTATATACAACACCTTCAAAGGCTCTACCTCAACAAAGTATGGCATTGAGAAAGAACCACTTGCAATAGCATCTCTTGAAGAGTACGTAGGAAAGAAAGTGACGCCATGTGGGTTATTCATTGATGAGGAATTTCCGTGGCTTGGTGCATCGCCAGATGGCCTTCTTGAGGATAACGGAATAATTGAAATAAAATGCCCTGCAGTTGCAGAGAAGCTCACATCCGAAGATGCAGTAATGCAGCGTAAGGTTGTATTTTGCACAATTTCAGAGGGCCAAATGAAACTAAAAGAAACACACCCCTTTATGTACCTGGTTCAAGGACAATTGGGGATAAGAAAGCGGAGTTATTGCTTGTTTGTACTGTGGGCGCCCTGTAGAATGTTTATTCAAAAATTGCACAGAAATGACAAGTTTTGGAAAAATAAAATGGAAGAGAGACTCAACAGATTTTACATGGAATGTCTGTTGCCCGAAATAATTGATCCTCGGGTACGAATAAACATGCCGATCAGAGAACCTTAATCTTTACCAGCACACAATACCGAAACACCAAAGTAAAAGTGCGCATTACTGATCCAGAAACTACACTCTAAATTTAAATCAGTGAAATTTCAACAGATTCAATAAGTTACAAGGTTTTTCACTGGTTAATCTGTTCTTTCGTTTTATAATGGCGGATAAACAGTGAAACACAACAGATTACGTTACAGATTGAATTATTAACTATCACTGTTTAATCAGTATAATTCCTTTAATAAAATTGATATTCATACAAAACAGCAGATTCAATTTGTGGAGTCATTAATATTCAGCATATTCAATAAAACAAAATTTTCTCATTATATCAGTCTTTGTGTAGACCAATTTCGCACTTAAGTAAGTTGATTATTTTTACAAGTCTGACGATGATGTAAACAAATAATCTTTAATTATTATGAAGTGTAAAAGGCATGTTCATGCATAGTGACAAGACGCATTACAGCATTTGAACTAGAGCACACGAGCTCAGCGATCGTAAAAATAAATAGAAATAAGAATTAATTTTGAAAACTCTCGAAGAAATAATAACATATACATCACTGGTTACAACCTTTCAATTCATCTTAAATAGTCTGTATAACTAACAATCAATCATAAAACACTGTAACGTATTGGTTAGGACATAGTATTTCAGAAAACAAAGACACTGGGTTCGAATCAATATGCCGGCAAAGTCATCTACGAATTTTGGAAGTGTTTATATTTTTCATTGTTTCAGTTCGTGGATAATTTAACTAATGCAATCTGCAGTTTCCTACACATTCCCAATGAAGCAGTTTCATCAGATAGAATCAGTGAAAAATCGCAGGCCATCTGTGAATATTCACTGATTCGGATTTAGAGTGTAATTCAGTAAACAATGAATGATTTTATGTGCAAATATGCCACCTGTCACTTTTTGATCGTATTAACAAATGTATCTTACATGAGAATATGCTTGGTAGTATGGATATTTTTTATGTATTACCAAGATTTACTGTTTTAAAAATCTTGAAGAAACCAGAGTAAACAAAAGTAAAATTACAAATATGTGAATTTAATTGTAATATATTTTTGTATCCTCTCTGATATTATTTTTCTCTTTTTGCAATATTTAATACCTTAAGACGATTCCAATTGTTATGATTTCGTATGAATATGTTGCACCTGTTTTACGA
>PNEQ01110665.1:0-15970 GCA_003012365.1 Medauroidea extradentata
CCCTTTTCTGAGGCATGCAGAGGTGTCGTAGAATACATATTTACCTCACCTAGCGGTAACATTCTCAACTAAATCCTCAATGAGGTTGTTCTGAAAGCCACAAGGTAGCGTTTGCTGTACAAAACAGAAAATGTGAAAAAACCACCCATTTGGCTGTTTTAGCCTCTCCTGTAAAACTCTCTGTAATAAGTTAAGGTCCTTTTTCCCGTGGTGCCACACACACACACACACACACACACACACACACACACACACACACACACACATATATATATATATATATATATATATATATATATATATATATATATTAGTAACATGACAAAGGTTACATTTGATACGAAACAATAACCCAATAATGCAAAGAAATTGTTTTAGTAAGACATTATGTCATTTAGGTGTTTGTGTTATCACTTGACGTCGATGACCAAAATGGCATAAGAACCCTATTAGATTTAGTGTGGTAAGATACGTCACGAAACATGTCAGTGTAGTGGAAGAAAATTATCACTGAAAGTCAGACATGAATAGCTTTATCATAAATCAAGCAATCACATGGTTCGGAGCCTTCATCACCTTCTGAACACTCAAATACATGAAGATACCACTGCAACTGTGGATCCTGCCTCTAGTTCACACCGAAATGTGCTTGTAACAAGTTTTGAACAGCATCAATTTTTTTTTTTCAGAAGAAAGGCCATGTTTCATTGACACTTCAGGAATTACCATTGTTTCTTCTGCAGCGTTGTTTTTTTTTTGTAGTGCTACATATTGCTCATTGCTCTCAAATCGATAGTAATTGAGAGCATTTACTGTAATAGTTGTTGTTCCCTTTCTTGTCACACACTTCTTAATTTTCAATCACGTGACCTCGCTTATTCCTTGCAGCTTTTTGTAAACAGTCTCAAAACTCTTTAAATTGTAACATTTACAATCTGCACCTAGTTTCTTTACTGCACCAACCTGCTCATAAAGTGGGTTGTATTCATCACGTGAGACGATAATAGAATGTTTCCGTAGACTTTTTTTCAATCCATCCAAATGTCCGGTCAGCAAACAAGAAGCTGTGCTATCGAACAGGAAATATTAATTCAGCCCCATTTATATGCTCAAGTGATTCATTTCTTAGCCAGTAATGAATGGTATGCAAAATGTGGTTGTTTTTATTTTAGCCAGCACAGCCATCGCAAATCATGCCAACTTTTTAAACATCAGAAGGGAATGTAATGTTACTTAAATCGTGTAAAAATGATGAACCAATTACATTTGATCCTCTAGCAGCATGGTCTCCATTCCACGTGTAAAATGTGGGGATTTGCAGTTTAATGGGGCACAACAAAAACTATAAAATCCAATCTGACGACTATAATATGCTTGTTGGATGGGAGTTTTGGCAGTTGTTGTACCTGCTGCAAGTCAAAACAAAAACGTAATATATCATCACGTACACGATATTTACGAATCAAGGCATAGCATGTAACAGAGCTCAGTTTATGAAGACGATGTTGTGTTCTCAGATTTTGCTAGTCGATATTGTTCTTGGCTGAGTTTAGTTTATACTTTAATTGCATGCATGTTGCGCATGCATCTATTGCCGGACTTGAAAAACTTGTGTTGAATTCTTTCACAAATATGTTATAGAACATGTAAAATTTCACATTCAGACTTTCATCACTTACTGATGTCAGATACATCTTACGAAGTTTTGAAATAGATAATGCTGGGTCCATATATGTTCTCTTACTCTTATTTGTACCATATAGAGATTCTCGCCTCTTTAAGCTGTTTGAGAAATTTACGAACAGCTGTTTTAGCTATGCGTATCACTCTTGCCTTTAACACATTCATTCCATAACAAAAGTAAGCTTTACAGACAGGCACATTCCCGTGGGATACAGTTCGTAAATAATACATTGTACTCACTTTTTTGGGTGTATTATTTCTGGTGACATTTGCACTGCTGCGTCGGCACTGTGGTTCGCAGACACCAATAAAACATGTTAGTGCCCTGTCGTCAGTTATCTTGTCTGCTACTTGATATAATGCCGCCCAATTAAATCATATCCGCATTTGTCACAACACAGCACTTATTGCTCGTCCTATTATATGTACAAGATCGAGCTTGTAACTTTACAAGTTCAGGATCAGAGTATCGAGTTATTTTCTTATCACTTTGTTGTTTATACTTTTCATGGCCGCGTTTCCTTGTCCCTCTGTCAACTTCACCAACAGCAGAATCCATTATGTTTCGCAAACGAAAAACTTTTCACATAAAATACTATACAACACACAACCTGTACCTTGTTAACAAACAACAGACGAAAAACAACAAACAGATGTGATGCATTGAGTGGTGCAAACTTCGCGCATGTGTGTGTTTCAGTTGAAGAAATGGCGGACAAGCAGGACTGCGAATATTTCAAGGCTTTCAGTTATGTATCTAAAGACTACAGAGCTGCTATCTCATGCTACAGAATGACAATAAATAAAAATATAAACATTTATGGAATCATTAAGTTTTGAAAACAAATTTAATTTTAGTATGTATTAGAGCAGGGATACATCTACTTTTGATGAAAAATTATCTAATTGTTGGATATATTTGCTTTTGTTTGCAAAATATATTTTTCAAGAGCCTTACACATAGGAACTGTTATTCACTTTAGATTAAAAACCATTTCACCATCCAATTTAAATGGGTTGGTTCATACAAAATCCACTATGAACTCATTATTTATTTTTTTGGAGATATCCAGTTACGAAAAAAAAATGCTTTTCAACTGTTCGCAATCAAGACGTCAAGTGATAGTAAGTCCCCGTCAAAAAGTTGTCTGAAGTTATCATGGTGAAAATGTATCACGCCACATGGACGACCGATAAGTGTGGAGTTAGCACAACCGGTTGTCCAGTTTCGTTGAAGTGAGATAGTAGCTACTGCTACTGCGAATTACGAAATGTTCGGCATGCTGGAGTGCTGTGGCACTACAATAGGTAACGTCCAGAGTAAAACTATTACAACATTTTTTATGATACTGATTAATTTCGGCCTCATCCAGGGAAGAATTAGAAAGATTAAAATTACACATGTGCAGTAACATTCAGAATAAAATCCTAGTGTTTATTAAGTGGGGAATTTTCGTCAAAATGCTGTGAAAGCAAGGACAGGGTTTTATAAAGTAAATTTTACGTGGTGGGGATCAGTTACCTTTACCAATATCTCTTTCAGACAAAAAAATTTTCAATATTGCTAAAATTAATAATTGTATTGAAATGTTAAAAAATATGATTGTGTGTATTCAAGTGGTCTTTGGGATTTAATACACGTCTTTTAACACAGTTTTCAGGGTAGAGAAAAAAGTTCAATAATTATTTAAAAATAACAGAAAAAGTGAAATGAACAGAAATTCGCAGTGGTGGCATGAAGGTTTGACAGTGACAGAGCCCCACCACAAATTGTCACATGTAAACTCCAATTTTGTTTCTGCCAAGGCTCTGAGGTGAGCAACGTCTTGCAGAGGGAACCTTTTAACATTAATTTTACAGTAATTTATTTAAATTTTTGGGAGTCTTCTTTACAATTCCAAAACCTGAGTGCTTTAATAAATCGTTACCATCTTGTTAATCTCTGGCTAACACAAAAATAAGTACACAAAAACCTGATTTGTGTCATACTGGTCGTACGAACGTTTCATTTGTACAGAAACTGTGAAAAACAAAAACTATTTAATACAAGTTTCAAGGTTCCTAAATATTTTTAGGTTTGTATTAAAAGGTGTCTGCAAAAACACTTACAAAGCATTAATTTTTTTTTGGGTTGGTTATTCTCAAAATTCGATTTTGTCCCCAAAAATCTAGTGAACGGGGTTGTTTGAGCTGTAGTTATGAGTCGACAGCAAAGTCAGTGCTATCTTGCAATAGAGTCTGGCTTACAATGATGTTATCAAGTGCTCCTAGCTTTGACAGGAAGTGCAGATCAGCTCGCAATCTTGGAAGTGTTGGTCGTCGTCACAATCTCTCTTTCTCTCCTCAGGTCGTCGATATATGTAGCCATTTTGCAGCAGATGTGTAGTTCCTGCAGCCATTGATAGGAACTTGGTGTAGCGCAACATCTCTGTAGTCTTAGTTTCTTGATGATGTAGGAATTCGCTATCCAAACTATTCAACAGTGTTAAAACAAATATACCCGACATTAAATTGTAGGATGTATACCTGCATTAGTTTCCTTCATCTATGGGAGTTGTATATTTTGGTATGTTCTGGGACAATGGGATCTGGGATAGGGGTGTAGGAGCCACGCATGACATCATGGGCCACCATCTTGGATGATATCACCCCCGCCATATTGGATGATGTCACTTTTAAAATTTCAAAATTAAAAAATGTAAAACATAATTTAAAAATTTAAAACATTCAAAAATTAATAAAATTTATGCATGCCATCTTGTTTCTGGCATCCATCTTGTCCATGATACCTGTCGTCAATTGTTTTACTTAAATGTAGGCAACTTTCTTGAAAGGGTTTCCTCCGAGTTTTCCGAAGATTTTTTCTAATTCGTATTCCTACCAATCCCCACTCATACCTCACAATGTAAAAGCATTTTTCTAATAAAATTAATATAAGTATTTAACTTTACTACAGCTGAACGAGGTCCTCCCGTCCTTCCTCATGCTAATAACTTGAACCCGACTCCTATTCTATGTGTGCTCGAACAATTTCCAATAAATACAATAAAATAAAGTATAGGAGTTTTCTCCTATTCATCCGAAAATATTTCTAATTCGCATTTCTACTAACCCCCACTTACACGTAACAAAGAAACGTCTCTGTAGTAAAATTAATTTAAGTAAATAACTATACCACACCGGTACGGGCTCCCCCCTGTCTTGCGCTAATTCTTAAAACCCGACTTCTATCTTATCTATCTCCTAATGTTTACCATAAAATCCAATCAAATATAATATAGGATTTTTCTCAGAGTCGTTCGAAAACATTTCGATTTCGCATTCCTTCCTAACCCCATTCACTCTTCATATAGACTATAACTTTTTTAATTAAAATAAAAAGTAACCAACTCTATACGTCTAGAGGAGGCTTCCATAGTACCCTCACTATATTTTATTCATTATTACACTCAAGTCTTTGCCAGACACCTCCCCCTTCCTTCATTAACATGAGTCTTCAGTATTTTCCATTCTTCCCAAGTCACCACACACATGCTAATCACATGCTCATCACATGACACTCCTCGCCTCCATACCATGATGCAGTCGTGTACAACCTCCCCTTCCTTGCCGAGTCAGCACTTACATGTGTCGCAGTATGGTGCAATACTAACCCTGTACTTCTCCCCCCTAACTCTACTACCGAAACAGTACATTTTAAGGCATGATACTAGATTCGTGTCGCAATATAGCATCACTTTATGTATGTACCCCACCCCCTACCCACTTCTCTAACATTGTCCCCTTAACACTTTTTCATATATCAACATGTGACAAACTCCAAATGATCAGTCTTCAGCATTCCATTAGCGCTACTGTCACATTGGCCTATCGTACACTATGTGATTTACAAGTGTACACTTAGCACGAAATATAATTTACGTTGGGATGTTACCTGCATACCTTCATCTAGACGAGGGTACCTACAACTGCCTGTCTTGTGTAGAGGTCTTCAAGGATTGTGCTTCTAATCTGTGCAAACCACATTTCGAGAATTGGTGCTGGGTGCCCCGTACATTTGCATACAACATGGCATCTACTAAAAGCTGTTACCTATAGCAGTGGGTGAGTTATATATAAATTTTCTGTTCCCCAGCAATGTCAGACCATATCTTCTCACAGCTATTAGAAGAAATGAACAATGCTAGTAATTCTGTTCCCACTCCATTACCACAGCAATTAGTATAAAACGACAGTACCGGATATTCAAATATTGTACACTAACCGTCAGAACCATTTATATCATCCCCAGAAAACATAAATTTATGACATGTAAGCTATGATAGCGAACCATTTAATTTACAGTACACAATATATTTAACCCTCAAGATGTAAACCTCTACAGCGAAGTCAAACTCAGCTATAGAAGAGTAAGTTTTATTGACAACAGAGGATATTTACAAAATCAATTATGTAACGGTGATATAGTCAGTGTTCGGGTACAGCAATTTTGTAGGTTTCTGCGTACACGATGCTATTCCATTTGAGTCTCAATATTGTATAGTATACAACCTAGTACCTACAACGCCACTACCATGCTTCGTTGCGAACGTCTTTGAATTACAGAAAAGTGTTGCGATAAGTGAAACCCGCTGGTACGCAACATTTCATTACGAACTGGTACATGTTGACTCTGACCATTGTTGTAAGTGCAAAGAGACATGCGTCGGACAAAGTCATTCAGTGTTTCGTACGAGACAAGAGCCATTAGTCTATGTATGTAATAACATTTAATGTCCTTTTTTTATGTATTCGTTCGATGCCTATTGTTCTAAATTATAATGAGAGTGAAATCAAAACATTTAACAAGGAGAAAATGTATAACTTTGTGACTCATTATATGCATTGCGTGTTCCACCAAATTGCACAGCGCGTTTCGAATAAAAGATGTTAAGAAGATGACCAAAACCTTGCATTATTTATATCAAAATGCATGCAAAGTCTCGCATATCTGTAAATAGAGACAGCAAAATTCATTAGATTACTTTTTAAATATACAGTATAATTAAATACATTGTGTCAAAACTGTGTCTGAAGAATAGGTATTTAAATTATATATTCGAATGTAAGGCACTGTATGAATTTCCTCTGTATAACAACTTTGGGAAAATAAATAAAATATAAAGGGATATATGTGTAAGTTTTAGTTTATACATAAATAAATAGCACCCGTACATGAAATAATTTAATTCATGTCTACCTATAATATTAGTATAATACATAATATACAACTGTTACTACATAGATATACATGAAGTTGTAATCTATAGTAAAGTATAGTTATTGTTTCTGAATCACTTTTGTACCCAACACACTAACTCTCTACATAAACTAACTTATGCTCTGCTTCATCACGTGTCAGGACGAAGTCAGAATTACTAAAATTTATCTTGCAATGATGCATTCTTACATAATATGGAGGTAGTTAATATTTAATCTATATCTTTAATATAGATTTGCACATCAGATTAATCGCCTTTTCAAAATCTAACATGTTATTTTCTTTATATTTAATATTTTATTAAGTAAAGAGCATGTTAAAATAAAAAACCGTTTGTTTTCCGACTGTTGTTAGACGAACCAATTCCGCTGAATAAGATAAATTGCACAGTAATATGAAATCTACAGTCCCTGTATATCTTAGTATGTAATAAAGACAAGGGAGTAAAGTGTCAGTATTAGTTAAACAAATGTTTTTATCACCTCCCCCACCAAATTATTTGTAAGGAGAGACTGTTTATGTTAGTTAAAGTTTAAAAAATATCACTATTACATATGAAAAGAATAAAGAGCCTGCAACGTGGTTTATTTACTTAAAGAAATGAATTAAAACATAATAATATGTTTTTTTTTCATTAGTGTCATACCCCCTATTTTTTGGATAATTTATCATAAGTTATACTGCTCAAACTACATGAAAATATTAACATAAGATAGAAATCGGAGAACAATAAAAATAAATAAATAAAAATACTTTTAATTACGAAGCCGTGTTTTGCATTCAAATATATCGTACCACACATTGTAGAATTATAGTTCGTGTTTATTCTAATATAACTATAAAATATACATACATATGTGCTGCAGACTTGCACTACGAATATATCCACAACAAAACTGAACAACTTCAGTATATCACATATATACTTATATTAACATATTTGTATCACACGTTACTAAAACATATCTTGCCGAGACAGCTCATATGCGAAAGCGGCGTTGACGACAGACTGGCCGGCACGATGACCATCTCGGTGGCGGCACGCTTGTTTTTATCGGTGCCGGATCTACGCTAGCATTTGGAGGCGACACAGCAATAGCCTGCAATCTTGGCCATCTCGGTGGCGGCACAGAAGTGGACGGCAGTGATGGCCATCTCGGTGGTGGCACACAGCAGTGATGGCCAATTCGGCTGTGGCACAGCAGTGGTTGTTAATGATGGGCATCTCGATGGCAGCACAGCAGTGGTTGGTAATGATGGGCATCTCGACGGTAGCACAGCAGTGGTTGGTAATGATGGCTATCTCAGCGCAGCAAAGCAGTGGTTGGTAATGATGGCCATCTCGGCGCAGCAAAGCAGTGGTTGGTAATGATGGCCATCTCGGCGCAGCACAGCAGTGGTTGGTAATGATGGCCATCTGGGCGCAGCACAGCAGTGGTTGGTAATGATGGCCATCTCGGCGCAGCACAGCAGTGGTTGGTAATGATGGCCATCTGGGCGCAGCACAGCAGTGGTTGGTAATGATGGCCATCTCGGCGCAGCACAGCAGTGGTTGGTAATGATAGCAATATCGGTAGCTGTACAGCAGTTGTAGACAGTGATACTCAGAACCGAGGATGGGGAGGGGGCGATGGCAGCCACTGTCGCAATACGTCTAGACGTCGTAGATCGTCATCTTCATCATCATCATTACGAACCACATGCAAAGTCGACGATGACAACGGGTACTGCAAGGCATCTAGACAGAGCTGCAGGTCGTCTGTACCCAAGTTTTCCACCTCGCTTTTCCTCTGTACCGCGGGTGTCGATGGTAAGGCAGTCGACTGTCGTCTAGTTGACCCATCATGTCATATAGTCGTTGTAGAAGATAATCCACATCGATACGTTCTACGGACGGGGGTGGCTACGGTGGCGGCTACGGTGGCCACCATCGCAGGACATCTAGACGATGTTGCAGCTCGTCTATGGCACAAAGGTTATCTTCTATTTCTCCCTGTACCTCAGGTGATGATGGCGGGAACATGAGACTATTAACGTCTGAGATACTGGATGGTGGTGACAGCATGATGGCCATGTGTGGTGGAGGTGTATACCGAGGGGGCCTTGCCATGATCGGCGATCGTTCTGAGGCGTCTAGACACTGCAGGTCACCAAAGTCATCTGTATCATCGCAATGCATGTTCGCTGCATCCAACATAGTGACTGATGTCTTGTGTACAATCACAACTACTAGTGTGCGAGATGGTTTGTGTAATATATCAACTACCTTCCCTTACCATATAAGTTGTGTCTGTACACTTTGCAACCTCTGAATTTTACCTACACTTGTGTTACGCTTACTTAGTGACTAGACCCCCCTCCCCATCCATACATGTGTGTGCGAGTGTGTGTGTGCGCGATATATCCTCCGGAAGTGCTCCATGGCATGAGTGTTCAATGTGCAATGCTTTGTCATCACATTCTGTCATGCATATACTGACATCTCTAGTGAGGTTCATTGTTTTTAAAGTTATGAGAACATGTTCCGAACTCGGTTCACACATGACTAGATAAAAATAAAAAGAGGTGCTATAACTTCTTCTGTCTCTTGCGATAAACCCTAAACATTTCATACATATCATCCTGTGAGAATAATCTAACCATACCCTCTAGCATGTCCTACATATACATGCCTACATCCTACGACCGCTTGGATTCTACTTTGCCCACAGTTTGCTGGTCAAATGTAACACTCACAGAACACACACAGTGGCCCCCGTTCATTACTACCCAACAATGAATGATATTTATTCATTATTTATTTAGATTATGGTTGAAAGGGTAATTATACGAAATAATCACTCACCGAATCAAATTTTAAACCAAATTTATTGCAAACTAATTTTATATAACTATGGCTTTTATACTGAGCCGTTCTTACACAAAGGGACCCAATATGCTGAAGGCCAGTCGCACCTTAACTTCATTCAAATGCATGATCAATGCTTTCATCACTCGCGGGGCAGGTCCCCTCCTATTGAGTAACTATACATGCTTACAGCGAGTTACTTAAAGGTCCACTCCCGAGCAAAGAAAACAAGCCAGCTAAGTTAAGAACTTGCATTTAATGCCCACTTTCAACAAAATACAAAAAACTTAATACAATCGCCAATTGGGCCAATACTCTAATTGAACACTCCTTGACAGTAACTTTATGGTCGATTAGAAACATCCTCTCTACACGTCAACAATTTACCACGATCTTAGATACTTGAGCGCTTGAATCCTTTAGTAAACTCCATTCACACCATTCGCGTCCCACTTCCGATTGAGAGATTCGTGAATACTTACAAAGGTCACTGACACAGTTTATAAACTTCCCTAACGTTTCGTGTTAGGCACTCTGACTAAGCCAAAATGGCCGACGTCCATCTACAACTGGTTTAATCGGCCTTTACCAGGCACTACACTCTCCCATGCACCTCCTCAGTCACGAATTAAGGGACAATCAGCACCACTGGTGATCAGGCCGCACCATTTAGAGGGACGGGAAGACTGACCCATTATCTCCGCTACTCGCAGCACAAGCCACTCCTAACAGGAGTAACTGTTAGATGATCCTTACACCCATGACTTTCCCGGCCACATGGTCGCAACCTGCGACACTCCAGCGCGCCGCCGACCGCCTCGGTGCTCCTTCCAAAGCCTAATGGTTCACCACTCAAACCCTCTTCGGCTTCTGGTGCATTCGAAGTACACTCCACCACGACCTACTTTAGAATGAGCGCCTTCCACTCGCATCGCGAGTCCTCAGCACGCCTCACCTGCGCCCCTACCGCCGGCAGACGGAACTAGGTCTCCCCCCTCCAGTCTTTGTACCTCGCTTTTTTCTCGGTACAGGATTTTTCCTCTTGGTATTTGTTTTACATATTTTCCTGGTTTTGCGTGTTTGAAATCCATGCCCACCTTGGCCTTGGCTTATATTATGTTGGAGACACCCCAGGCAGCTATTTTTCTCCTAGTCCTGTATCTGGCACTTTGTGTATCTCGTTGGACCTGCATGCTAGTACCTTACCGGCCTCGTGTCTTAGATTCCAAATCTTTGTATTGAGTGTAAGGTACATCGTGCAGCTTACTAGCTTCGTCAAATACGTTGATACTACTGTCACCTCGTGCTAGTCTTTTCTGTAGTTTTGTCCCTGGACCACAAAACTTATAGCCAGGAATATGTGCTTCAAATGGTAGATATTTATGAAAGAGTTTAGGATACCACAACCTGATTTTACAGACCTTACTCCACCAAATCATGAGGGTAAACTGGGATACAAGAATATAAATTTCTTTCTGTTATACATTTTTGTTTCGGTATAAAGAAATACAAACACATAGGTAATCTTCCCATACATGTAACAGACACATGTTAGGAAACATCAAGCGAATCTCAACATACTTAGCTAATAGTACTTAAGCAAATGTACCTGGGTGCTCGTTTTCAGTATATTTCTAGCATTCGAACAGTGCATTCATTATCTTGCTGTATCTGTGGTAGTGTGCGCAGACATGGAGAAAGTACATGTAAGATGAAAAAACCTTCTAGAACGAAAATTAAAGTCTGTCATTGACTGTTTACTCGGGGTGATAATTTGAAGAGACATTCTAGGATTTGTGGAACTGGAACTCTGCAGCGTAATTAAAAACAATTTTCTACGCTGGCGCCTCACATGAATCAACTGGCGCCTCACATGAATCAACTGGCGCCTCACATGAATCAGCTGGCGCCTCACATGAATCAGCTGGCGCCTCACATGAATCAACTGGCGCCTCACATGAATCAGCTGGTGCCTCACATGAATTAGCTGGCACCTCATATGAATCAACTGGCACCTCACATGAATCAACTGGCACCTAACATGAATCAACTGGCACCTCACATGAATCAACTGGCACCTCACATGAATCAACTGGCACCTCACATGAATCAACTGGCACCTCACATGAATCAACTGGCACCTCACATATCGCAGGCTCCGCGATTTGGCGGTAACAATATACATATCGACCAGCAAGAATTGGGTTTACCATCCATATTTCTGTTGAGGATGAAGTCATCTCTCGTGAATCAAGACATGGGTCCCTATTGCCTAACAACATTAGGTGTATTATTTCGGGGCCGAGTGGAGCAGGCAAGACATGTGTACTTCTTAGTTTACTCGAAGAACAAAATGGACTTCGATTTGAAAATGTTTACCTACACTCGAAATCGCTCCAGCAGTCAAATTACCAAAGACTGGCTCATGTCCTACAGGCTATAGAATGAATTGGTTAATTTCCATGCAGTGATAACGAACAAGTTGTGCCACCGAGAAAGCTAAGCCGAATTCTGTATTTGTATTTGATGACATTGCATGCGAGAAAAATATGTATATTCAGGAGTACTTAGGCATGGGATGCCATGTTTACTTGAGCCAGACATATTCGCGCATACCCAAGCAACTGCTTCGTGATAATGCCAATTTGTTGGTGTTGTTTCGTATGGACGACCACAATTTAAGTCATGTGTATGCTGACCACATGAACACTGACATGACTTTTGCTGAATTCAGAGATATATGTTCTCTTTGCTGGAAAAACAAGTACAGTATAATGGTAATCATTAAAGACTGTGAGCTACATAAGGATCGGTACAGAAGAGGCTTTGATCAGTTTATCATGCATTGCCGACCATGAGTCATGGTACCATTTCCAAGTCTGGAGGTGATAAAAACTCAGAACATGTGTACATGGAGGCTTGCATCACTAGTATTTGCAGAGACTTATCACTTATAGTACAAAACATTGATAGTTTTAAAAATAAAGTGATATATGACTTGATGACTATCGACAGGCATGTGGAGGTGTATAAGCTAGACTATGAGATTTAATTAATGTTTCAAAAGCACAAAGACATGATGAATTAATGTCTTTACAGAATGCACTTATTTCGAAACTGGCATCGAAAACAGACATTGCGAGACATATTAAGAAGGTGCAGGACATTTAATCTGAACGACTGAATAACATTGAGAGAGTGGTTTCTGTAAAATTCTAATAATTAGTTTTATCTGCAGAGGTATAAATAACTGATTTAACGTGGTTACCACTCGGTTAACAGTGGACGACAGAACTGTGTTGACAGGTGATCTCCAGTGAGCAATAGAGGCTGTACGCACAAAGTATTTACTAGTTAAAAATAACAGATTAGCCCTTGAGGTTAGGAGTGAAGATACCTTCCGGCCAATCACAAGTCGTCTCGACATACTGACATTGCATCGTCACAAGGATAACACCTACAGTAGAAATCAAACAGGAAATAAAGATGATAGGCCTTTGATTGAATTCTTGCACAAGCGAGACCAAAAAACATGTGCGCGAGTAAGGGTCTGAGGCTGGCTCGCTACTTAACCACTATATTGCTTCGTTTTCTGAGCGAAACAATGACTCCACATACGGTCTGCAGAGCAGTGGTGGTAAATGGTTTCTTGGTAGTAAAGAAGTAAAAATTTTGACTGGAGATAGACTGTAAGTCGACACTCTGTTAATAAAATCACACATGGGCTTTGTAAAATTTTATTTTGGAGAAAACCAGGGTATGATACTGAATCTGATCTGCCCAGGTATCGACTGTTGTTGCAGTAATGTCCACTTTGCCGACGATAATCCTGCAATAAGATGATTTAGATACATCGCACGAAAAATTTGCCATTATAACCAAACTATTTCCGAGGTTAAGTATGTCCGTCGGTACAGGCAACACACAAAAACTTATAACCAGAAATAAAATCGACTATGTTTTCTGGGACGATCAGAATGAATAGGTTGATAGACTAAGAATTCTCCTGACTGCAGGCAGCAGGCAACTGGTCACACACTAATGAAATAATTTCAATACTTGAGGAGCTGACCGAGGCTGGTTACACTGAAAAATGATGAAATATGGTGTTTCCAACGAACTTCATAAAGCAGCTAGAAAAAACTATCCCAGGAGAAAGTATGCGATGAAAGGATACTTTTCAGTCTGACCTTATAGAAATACAAGACTTTGCCCGTGTAAGTAAAGGGAATCGCTATATTTTAATGGTCATCGATACATTTTCAAAGTATGCCTGGGCCATACCTGTCAAGTACAAGACGGTCGTAGAAGTTGCGAATGCTATGGACACAATTTACGCTCGGGGACGAATACTTAGAAATCTTCATACAGATAATGGCCGCGAATACTTTAACACTACTTTCCGAAAACTTACGGAAAAGTGTGGTATAAATCACTATTCGACTTACTCGGGATTTAAGGCTAGCATCGTTGAACGTTTCCATAGAACTCTTAATACTAAACTTTGGAAGCATTTTACTGCTAATGGAAACTACAAGTGGCTTGCATTACTGCTAAGACTTTTTTGCGAATATAATGCTACAGTTCACTCAACTACGCATATGAAACCTGAAGATGTTAAGGATGATGCCTGGCTTTGTACAGTCTACTCTAATAAAAAATTGAAGGATCCCCATAAACCTAAAGCAAATATCGGTGAACTGGTACAAATCTTCAAACAATGTTGTGTTTTTCACATGGCCTATCGTCACAACTGGTTTGCTGAACTAAATAGGGTAGTGTGCATAAGACATTCGTATCCTTGGATGTATTATTTAGAAGATATGCATGGTGAACCTATCATTAGCAGTTTCTATACAGAGGAAATACAGACTAAAGTGATTCCTGATGTGTATTTGGTGGAGAAGATTCTGAATCGTGAAAACAATCGTGTTCTTGTGCAGTGGCTTGGACACATGAGATGCGATGACACATGGGTTAACGAAAGATTCCTTTTTAAATAGGGGTTTTACTTGAGTGTATTTTATTTTTGGTAAATAAATACATGTTTTTATACTGCTTAACATTTGTTTTCTGTCTTATACCTAGAGGTCCCCTTGCTTCAATACCTATATGTTAATGTAAAGGAAGATAAAAATAATACTAAATTATGTAATAATTGATTAGAATTTAAAAACAAAACATGGATGTATGTGCTTTTCAATTCCTAGTGTATATTTGCATAGTATAGAGACACAAAGCTGTAAGGTTATATATATTTCATTCTCTCCATATTAGAAGCCTTCGCTGGCTGGATGCTGGACTTGTGTCCAGGCTGGTGTACATTCTGGCATCATGCCTTAGCGATGTGTTGACTCGTTGGTACAGAGAGGGAAGGGAGAGTCCAAAGGTTACTATTGCAGAGCTGCCAACCTACAATCACACTTATCAGTAATGGCAGTTAAATGAAAAGAAAACGCGTAACTCAGGCGCGGTAAAATTGTTTCTAAAATCTAAGAAACACACAAAACTAAACCAACACAATAACACAGTATGCGTTAAATAACCAAATATCTATGTGCTCATTATGTGCATAAGAAGAACCACTGAAACAATATATATTTCTATATACTGCATTACTGCAAAAAAAAATTTTGCAGCCATATTTTCAGAATCTGGTAGCATGATTCTACACAAATTTCAGAATAATCTATTGCTGATGGTAAACAATGCTAAACTAAAAACCTACATAATTTTAGGCAGTTTTAAAGTAGCCTGTGAAAGTCAGATCAGGTTTATTAGTTCATATGACAAGGATGCTCAATTACTAAAGGTAGGCCTAAGGTAAATTCCATTGCAGGTATTAATTAATATAATATGAACGAGTTTGCAAGGGAAAATTCATATTTATAGGCCCCTTAGTGATATCAATGCAACTATTAGCAGAAATCGTCCCTTGCCAAACTAGTAACATTGAGCTTATTAACCTGTAGTAGAAGTGACTTACCATAGGTTAGCAAGATTGTGAATGCATTCAAACAAATAGTTCGGTTCACTTAGGCCTTCTGGGTGCATGCGTATTTCACACTGATTTGTAACCAAACTATTTGAATTACTTTGTAACTAACTATAACCGCACAACATTTGTTACACTCGTTTCTTCATGTGTTACAAAAAACCACCACGTACGATTGAAAAAT
>PNEQ01110666.1:0-15939 GCA_003012365.1 Medauroidea extradentata
GAAAATTTAAAAAAAGTCAGTTTCAAGGTCAGCTTTTATATCTATATATGAAAACATAAAAACATCATTCTGTTTATTTTTACTAGCATTATTTATAGCCCTCAGTCTCCTCTTTGCAATGAGATAACACATGACTTTGTATCTTTTATGGATATCAAGATATTAAACAATACAAAAACCCTTGAAAATGTAAATTTTGTGGTACCGGCCATTTTGTTCTGTAAAATCAAAATGAGGGCAGATAAAAATCAATAACTTTGGGTTTGAACTGTTGAAATATGTACATTATGTGTGACAAAATTTCAAATTTTTTCAAAATGGGTCAGCAACCACCCTTGGGTGATTTTCCATGGAATGACCCTTTTGGCCGCGCTAGCTTGTACGCCTTCGCTGCGCAGATACTCAAACCTGTCCTCATCTTGTCAGTTCCCATTCTCTTCCCTCCCGACCAATGGTAGTTTGTAGTGTGCCAGTAGAGCGTAGCACAATCTATTTCTTACACTCGCTTTTCTCACGGAGGTGGAAAGCTCAAGCAATGTAACTTATCCCTTCCACGTCCTTCCTCTGACTGTAGCTCGTGGGGAATGCGCACCAGCCTTTATACCTAGTGTCTGTTACCGCTTTAGCTGTCTATTTACGTGGTTCAGAGCATATATTCTGAGTTTCATAGTAGTATGAGAGAGTGCTAATATCCAATACCTTAGCTATGCCCTCTTGTTTTAAATTATTTTATTTTAAGGTGTATCTGGAATGTTTAGTATCGGTTATCGGACACATCACCATGGATAAATAACAGTATAGAATGTGTGAGTTTTCTTCTTGTTTGAGAACAATTTCTTTTTGTGTGTGTATATAAATGACTAGCAAGCCACAAACAGACCCATTTAAAAAGTTTTCCCGGTTAAAAAGTAAAAAAATTATGTTAAGAAACTTTTTAACTGGGTTTTACTGTAGTTATACTCCATTGTAAACAGCTTCAACATGAAGCCCAGTGAAATTGTCGAGGACTCTGGACGATAGCAGCGGACACGAGCTGAGTTGCAATGGCTAAAAACTGCACACTGCCATTTTCTGGAAACGGAAGAAGTGTTATATGACAATCTGATTTGCGGGGGAATAAACAACACGCAGATCTTTCTAAGCACGAAGCACAAGAATATTTACCACATTCTCTTCATTATTTGTGAGTGCTTCAGTTCAGTGAATTTGTTCAAATATTTGAAAATCGAGGAAATTTGTGAAAAAGCTTCTTTAATGAATTTTACCATTTGAAGCTGTCCATATCTGAGGCACTTTAAAGATACAATTTAATAACTGCCATCGAACACTAGAACATCATAGACAGATCTGCTTAGTACAGGAGTAACCAGGAATGTCATAATGAAAATAAGAAGCTGTGCATGCCTTAATTTGATGAGAATTTATTTAAAAAATCTCTAGATAACCTTCATACCGTCACCAATACCATTGGAAATACACAAGCCTACCATCAGAACAGTAACATACAGTGGCGGGCAAAATTTTTGGGCCACCTTGATTTTTTCATTGGATTGATAAAAAAATTTTATTTCTCCACTCGTTCACTGTCCGAAATATCTGAGCGAGTTAAAATATACACAGAAACATCAAATATTACATTGGTTCATAGCATATTTTACGTGTACTATGTAAAATGACTCGTCTTTGTGCAAAAGTATCGAGCCACTACTCGCAGTGGCTCTGTACTCCTGGTTTGTTTACGTTTTTATATTCGTGGGTTTCAAAACAAGCTATACAAAGAAAAATTAGTCTTTTTTGGCGACGATGCTGAAACATACAAATATTCAGGTTCGCGAAATTGTGGTGAACTTTCTTCAGAAGGAAAAAGTTCACGTTTCATTGCAAGATTGGTAAAAGCACTGTTAATCGTATTATTTCTAAATATAAAACAACAAACTTACTGCGTGATAAAAAATTGAGCTGTAGGGTGCAAAAAAACTTAGAGTTGTGTCGACAAAATTATATAAAAGAAGTCTGTTGACGATCCGCGAAAATGCACAGCCGACGTTTCACGGGAATCACAAAGTGAAAATCTAGCAGATGTTAGTCGGAGTACTGTGTCTCGACCTCTGAAGGCTGTAGGGCTGATTGGACGGATTGGTGTCAAGAAACCATTAATTAGCAAAAAGAATAAGAAGGCTAGGTTGGACTTTGTGAAAAAAATATCAGCACTGTTGAACAGGGTGGTGGGAACATAAGTGTTTGGGGAGATCTTTTTGCTGATGGCGTAGTCCGCTGGTGGAAGTTCACAGCAATATGGACGCTGTAATGTACAAGAGCATTCTGCTAGACCATATGCTTCCATTTTCAAGGAAAAATTTGTCTATTGGTTGAATTATTCAACAAGATAAGGATCCAAAACACACTTAGCATCTTTCGAAATATTTTCTTCAGAGCCGAAAAGTCTGCCTCTTAGCCTGGCCGTCGCAGTCACCGGACTTAAATCCCATAGAACACTTGTGGTAAGACCTGAAGGTCCATGCTGGAACGAAAAATTACTTCAACGAGAAGGAATTGTGGAACCATTTGCGACAAGAGTGGGAAAAATTGCCAAAATAATGAATCTCGCAGTTAATCGACTCAATGCCTCGTCGGTGCGCTGCAGTCATTACTGCTAAGGACGTGGCAACAAAGTATTGAGTCGAGTGAAGGAGTACAAGACTTTTTACCCAATTTCTCCTTATTCTATTTAATTTTTTTGACAAAATAGTATGGCCCGATACTTTTTCACCGTAATTAATAACAAAATGTCAAACAAATAATTATTTGAAAGTAATATCAATGTATCTAACTCATTATTTTCAAATATAAGTGAATATCTGTTATAATTGATCGTTTATATTTCCTTCGACAATGTATTTCTGTGCAATGTGTATGAAAAACAGGATGGCCCCAAAATTTGCATGCTACTATATGAACTGTTCCTATAAATAATTTTCTTTTCTATCTTACTTGTGTGAAAGCAAAATTGATTTTTTTATATCACAAAAAAAAATGGTGAATTTGTCAACTCTTCTAAACTAAGTGAAGTGGTGATTTCATTCTTTTTAATCCAGTTGAACTAAGCAAGTCAGTGAGTTGTACTGAGAGAAGGTATCATTGTTTTAGCCTGATCTTGAACACACATTAAAATGGAATATTTTACACTACAGTAACAGTAAATGTTATAACTTAGTATAAGAGAGACACTGGTAGGCCAGGACCACAGTTGCAGGTAAATGTTTCATAAAATAAACAGTAAAAAGCAGTAAAACTGTCTCTTTGTTTCCTTACATTTTTCAAAACTCTTAAATTTTAAAATTATATCTTTAAATCTGTCTGTCCCTTGATGGTATGAGAAGTCTCATTCATTTTGTGATTAATTTAAATTTTGAGATTCTTAAATGTTTGTAACAATGGGAGTTTATAATTGGAATTTAAATGCTTTACAAAAATTCTACAAACATTACTGAACGCAACCAAAAACCTTAACATCACGCTAACTATCTACAAGATACTGGCAGCATAATCATCTCACCTGAGTCGGTGATGGTTGACTGACTGACTGAGAAGTCTATGAGAACGGTATTAGCTGCCATTCTGTTTGCAACCACAAATGCACCTGTAAATAAACATATACAAATAATCTCAAGTTAAAAGGATTAAGGTCTTGGAGACAGTGGTGAGAAAGGAAATAGTCAGCACCGACATACAACTGAAACCGTGGCCTTAGCCAATTTTAATAAACATAAAAACTTATCAAATTAAACTTTAGAATTAACATGACTACATGGTGGCACGACACAGCACCCTCACGACGGCCTACCAGCTAATGGCCTCCAAGCAGAAAATGTACTGCAAATTACAGATGCTAACTAAAGAGTTGTATCTATAACAAAACAATCACCGAGGTGAACACCCATTTAAAAATTGACCATGCATTCCATCAACTGTTAATTATGAATAATTTGAAATATTACAAATTCCACCTTATTTGAGTTCCAGAAGAAACACAGCGAAAGGCAACATACAAATTAAGCAAATTAACTGAAATCTACAGAAACACTCTTCCGTACACAATGAAAACCAAAATAGGCTATTTTTTTAATAAAAATCTGTGTTGACAAAGTAAGTTTTAAAACAGTAACTATCACGGCAGCTAACACACTGGCCTGCGGAATGCTCCCTCATTGCTGTGACGTCGGTAGTCGTATGTATATTGTATGCACACAATACAGTATCAGGAAGATAATCTAGCACAGCAAAGAGATGCCAACATGGTCAATGATTAATTAGAACCTCAAATATAAGAATAACATTACTTGTGTACAAACATGTTTTGTATAACATAACAGAGATCATGAAAAAAAAACATGTTAAAACTTATGTGTTTGTATGGTTCTTTGAGGTAACATTTTAAGTTGTCCAAGTTTACTATTCCTAACTTTTCAAGTTAAAAACTTATACATATGATTAATAAAAAACAAATATTTAAAGAATCTTGTGACATCACAGCATTAGAGCTATAATTTACTTTTACTGTATTTATTTTGAACTATGTACTGCATCTATGTAGGGAAAAGGAGGGGAGGGTATTATCTGTTAATTTGCAGCTTTTATTTTCTATTTCTGAAAGTGACGTTATAGAATAAAAAGATGGTACATGTTTATTTCTATCACAGGTATTTCCAAAATTCAGTTAGGGTATCAATGATATTGCGATGACCCGATGGCCAGGTGGTGAGATGTAACTTTATTGAGTTACGTATATTTTGGATAAACCAGGACAGTAGGTTTATTCTAGACCAGACGTCGAGATGTAGAAATTTCGGTGTTGTGACGTGTATGGTGATGGAGTGAGGCTTCGAGAGATTTTGGTGTTTAGGTAACTTGTGATTGCCTCGGAAGTTGTTGTGCAGTAGATTACCAGGGTCAAGTGCGTCATTCTCGCCATGTTGTTCAGACGTGCGTGATAGGCAGCTACCCCAGAGAACCAGACAATGTGATCGAGAGTCACAAATTTCACATGCACAAGTAACACCTGGGCCTCAAGACTCCTTTCAATGTGTTGATTTCAGTTGTGACTTTTCAAGCTAAAAGTCAGGCTGCGAGAATTTTTCTGCAGGCCACATTTCCTTGCTTAGGCTTATTTCTGTGGCACTGTTGAAATTTAAATTGTTACGCTACTTTTAGCAATTTTGTAAAAAATACAATAATATTTTGCAACTGGGTTTTATATACTTCAAACAGTAGTCCGTGACCTGTAGTTTCAATATGAATTGTTCTAGTTTCATCATGATCGTTGATTTTCATCGTGGATAAGAAGTAACAACATGCAAATTTAACTCGGAAATGCCACCATGGGACAACTGGCAGCTAATTTTTTTTTTTGAGAGAAACGTATTCGCAAGTAATGTCTACACAATTAACCTACCTATCTACCTATCCACCACACGCCCGCCAGCCCAACGCCCTCGAAAGCACTGACTCGCTACACTGCCCCTTCCTTAAGTCTGTTCGTCCTGAACAGACTCCGTAACTTCTGAACCTTCATAAAGAGGCAGTCTATCAATGTGGACAACCTCGGGTTTAGTCCGAGAGCCACTGCGCCATAACCTGAAGACTACGTCCTTGATTATTTTTGTAATCTTATAAGTGCCTTCCCAGTTTTTATGAAGCTTAGGTCAGTATCCCTTCTGTCTTAGTGGGTTATACAACCAAACCAGTCGTCATTCTTTAAATTGCTCAGCAGATACCCTTTGATCATATCTGCTCTTCATTCTGTCTGTGGTGCTGCCGAGAAAAGGCATTTACGCCCACAAACTTTCTACGTAGTTTGCTGGCATATTCTAGAGTAGCTACCTCTTCTTCAAATGGTCGTCCAAACAGAAGGTCGCTAGGGAGACGGAGCTCTCTTCCAAATAACATCTTCCAAGGTGTTACCCTTGTAGACTCGTGAACTGCTAAATGGCAGGCTAGCAGAAATAAAGGCACCTTGGCATTCCAGTCCTTTTTGGCTTTCTGACACGAATATTGACAGGTACAGTTCCAAAGTGCAGTTAAGTCTTTCGACCATCCCGTCTGAGGAAGCAGTGCTGTGGTCCGTGTCTTCCTCATACCCAGATTCCTGGTCACCTGTTGGAATATGGTAGCCTAGAAATTTTGTCCTTGATCCGAATGTAGTTCAAGTGGCTCCCCAAATCTCGAGAAGACATGTTCCACTAGTGCTACGGCCATTGTACAAGTTTATTAGTTTGGCATTGGGATTACCTCTGACCACTTAGTAAAGTAGTCTTGGACTACGAGGAGGTATCGGTTTCCCCTCTCTGTAGCTGTTAAGGGGCCCAAAATATCTACAGCCATCCTTTCAATGGGTGCACAGACATTGAATTTTTTAAAAAAACCTTTTCCCTTATTTCTCTGTCCTTTTCGTGCTGCACAGGTGTCACACGTATGCGACACAACTACTCCAGATCCTCTCAACAATGGAGCCAGGCGAACTTTGTGGAGTGTTTTATTGATGCCGAAATGTCCACCAGTTGCAGTGTTATGTAGTTCCTTCAGCACTTCTGGAAGCCTACAGTGCGGCATGGCAAGTTGAAACCTTATTCCAAGGTCTTAGAATGAAAACCTTCTAACTCTGACACTGTTTTAAATAGTTAAAAAGAAATAACCAACAATTTTGAATATACCTTATAACATTGTGTAATTAAGGTGATTTGAATCTATGGGTACGACTGCATAGTCATATTGAGTAAAATCTAAGTCCTCACTGCGTGAAATGTGAGAAATCTTCATTGCAGATGAAAATTGAGTGAAATCTAAGGAAAATCTAAGGAATTCTTAAGGTGTCCTCAGACCTTCCTCAAGATTTTCTCAAGCTGGAAATCAATCATGGCAGCCATAAATAGATGTTAAAATGCCACATGGGAGAGAATAATAATCTTATTTTCAATTTATTAGTAACATCTTACAGGAACATAACCATGGTGTAAGACCGCACAGAATCTATGACATAATTGATATTTGTTGTGCACTTTTACGTGAAAGCAATGACATGTTTTTAATGCCACTTTTGTTATCAAACAAAATGGTGTTGACACTATTTTATAAACAAAATCAACAGCACATTTTTACCTTTTTAATTTAGCATTTTTTCAACTTTACAGTATGCGAAACACTAAATATAAATTATCAAATTGCACCTACAAATACTTAAAAAACATTAAATTTTCTTCACCTAAATTTTTATATTTATATATATTGAAGATAAGAGGTTTTGATAATTCTAAGGCATTGATTTGTTTTCTACTGTTGCTTGCCCATCAATACAACACACCATTCCTAAGAATGAGGGAATATCATTGTGCCCAATAGGATTTGACTGTGGCCCATAGACTACATACTCTTCCCAGCTTGGTCGTCTGTCTTTTTCCTTCCACTCCAGTAGGGGGCACAGATTGGGGTCATTCAATTATTATTTCCTCGTTTCCTACTCAAACTCAGCATTGCCTATCCGCAGTACCCCACGTCAAGTATCTATACAGCACCCAAACCTTCGCAACACATCTAGTCCGAAGAGATATTCTTCCTCTATTTCTGCTATGTACACATCATGCTCCATACTGACATTACCAAATTTCAAAAGCACTCTCCTCTTACCCCTTACTGGTATGATCTCGACAGTTACAGTGGTCCGATAGCTCTCTTCAGCGATCCTACACTCGCTGGGAGGAAGGCCCTATGACATCTGGCCTCACTACTGTTATTGCTGCCCCTGTGTCGATAACCATCCGGCAAGAAACATCATTTAGGCTCCCCTTCACCAGTATGGCATTTGAGTCCTGCTTTAACTGCTGAGCGTACATGTCAGAATACTGGAGCCTTTCCTCCAGCCCTTCAAGGTCAGTGTTTACAAGTTTCTCGAGGACATGCTCTCAACCGAGTCTCCCAAGCTGGCGCAAAACAGCATAAATCGGCATCCCCTTCTGTCTGAAAGTTCACTTCAAAATTATAAAATATTGCAGTACAGCTTGGTCCTCTTATTTACATGACCGCCTGCTCTGATAAACTATAATTTTTTTTACAATTTTAGCTATCCTATCATTACGATGGGCTTCTCATTTTAAGATTTAATAGGCCTATGGCTTAAAATAAAATTACGTCATCCATTCAAATGGGCCACAAAATTCCAGGTTTCACACTGTTTCACAAGGACTACAAAGTACTAATTTCGAACTCAAAATTTAATTACGTTGAAAGTACCTTATATAAGATGTGCAGTAATTAAAATTACTGTGAAAACTATAAAACATAAGAATGACTACTCATTGTGTACCGGCCAAACCAAACTATTGATTTAATAGGTATATTTTATTTATGAAAAAAGTTTCAATTGATGTTAGAAGTAGTAGTACATAAAGAAAATTTTAGTTTTCCAACTTCGAAATATTCCGTTTTTTGTTGGATTCAGCAAGTTTGATTAGATTAGGTAAATTTAGGTTGGTTTAGGTTAGTTTCAGTTAGATTCGGTTATTTTACAATTAAGTTTTTCATTAGGTTAGGTAACGTTACCTTACCTTAATTAAGGTAGCCTAAGATATCAATGAATGAATAAATGGAAAAGGCAGGGTCAGGCTGGTGAGGAGGAAATGAACTTTAGACGTAAGTTAGCATGATGATGAAGGAATTGGGATGGAGACAGTTGAGGGACAGGAGGAGATTGGAAAGGTTGGTCAGGTTGCTTAGGGTGATGAATGGGGAAGGGCGATGGTGAAATTTGGCCTGCAAATTAACTAAGGGAACTTTTAAGGGTAAAGGTGGCAACAGTGTGAAAATTCTGAGGGTGTGGAGAACGGAGAGGGGTAGACATTTGATGCTAGTGAGGACGGTGAGGGAGAGGAATGTATTGCCGGAGGAGTTGGTGACTGTGAGGGGAGTTGGAAAGTATAGGAAGGGACAAGAGAAATGGAACTGTGGAGATGGGGAGGAATCTGCTCGCCAACAGGCATTAGCCCAATTGAGAGTATAAAAAATACTTATTATTAAAACAAAAAATAGAAAAATTAATAGTAAAATAACTTAACCTAACCAAAATTAACAGAACATAACTTAAACTCAAACTAACCTAAACTTAACCTAACCTAAGAAAATGTGGGAAACTGCCACTAGGCTACTGATTACGAAATACGTAGATGGAGTTGCATTAGTACTTATAGATACAGTACTTGCAGGTTCGAGAAAACACAAATCATACAAGGTCAACACATTGTTGCATGGTTGTGCAAGAATATGTTGTCCTATAGTTTATGAGTTCTCCAACCTGCAAGTATTGTTTCTGTAAGTAGTTGTGCAACTTTATCAACGTATTCAGTATATACCCTAACTTAACTTAAAATAACCAAATCTAACCTACCAAAATACAGAAAATTTTGAAGTTAGAAAACAACAATTTTGTTTACGTACAACTACTAACGCCTGTATAAAAACATTTGGAAAATATAAAAATAAGCTACTCATCGTGTACCGGCCCAAACTATTGATTTCAGAAATATAGTTCAATGATGAAAAATGTTTCTACTAATGTTCTCAGTAGTCCTACGTAAAAAAATTTTGTTAGGTTAGGAATAAGTTCCATTAAGGTACTTTAGGTTAATTTAGGTTAGGTTAAGTCAGGTAACCTAACTTTACCTAACCTAATGTTAGGTTAAGTCAGGTAACCTAACTTTACCTAACCTAATGTTAGGTTAGGTCAGGTTACCTAACTTAACATAACCTAAACTAACTTAAACTAACCTAACAATCTAACCTAAACCAACCTAACAATCTAACCTAAACCAACCTAACAATCTAACCTAAACCAACCTAACAATCTAACCTAAACCAACCTAACAATCTAACCTAAACCCACCTAACAATCTAACTTAAACCAACCTAACAATCACGTGTTTTGTATCTAAGTGTTTTGTGTCTTTATT
The DNA here is from genome assembly GCA_003012365.1 of Medauroidea extradentata. Classification (NCBI taxonomy): domain Eukaryota; kingdom Metazoa; phylum Arthropoda; class Insecta; order Phasmatodea; family Phasmatidae; genus Medauroidea; species Medauroidea extradentata. Next base: position 9,996 of record PNEQ01110666.1, read on the forward strand.
TCAGCAGGACTCAAATTATAAATTATGCCACGCCCACAATCACACTTCTGTACAACCTTGTATAATAATTGTCACCATTTCATTTCCAAATAGGAAATTTCAGTTTGTCCCCCTGACTTCCAGCCAACCGTCGTCTGGACGGAAGTAGGGCGGCCAGTCAGTCTTCAAGTAGCAAAAGTTGAGTATGGTCATGCGCGCGCGTCAGTGCCGCAGTCTCTGGGGACATCACCATCTCTCATCAATCAGTAAGTTGCTATAGCGTAAGTTAACGTCCAGGAACCTGTTTCATTGTTTGTGCCCCAGAGACACCGTCCGCGTGGAAGACCTCGCCCGCCACGCTTTCCTTTCGCTCACTAAAATTCATCACGTGCACCAGCACGCTTTTGCACCGTGTAAGCTAATGGGTGGCTATAGGCCCATGCCCGCTCTTGTGGAGGGTTATCTCATTTTGCCTCACAGTATTTTAGTAAAATAAAATGTGCTCTCATTTATTACCGGTAGGCTACACTATGTGTAGTGAATCTTGATACTTACCAAATAAACATATGAAAGGCAAAGATTGTTAAGATTACAAAGAATAATGTACGGAGTACAGACAGACAGACACAGACAGGCATACACACACACACAGATATATATACATATATATTATATATATAGACACACACACACAAACACACGTGTGGGAAGGGTAGGCTTCAGTGGTGTCTAAAGGAAGAGGGGCTCTAGTATGCTGAGAAGTGCACTGAAGGTAGTTAACGGTGCAGTGAAAGAAGAGGCATACATTACATAATGGTAATATTAATCTTAAGAGTATGAGAGTATGCTGCAGCAGAGTGGGACCTGTACGTGGAATTGCGAGGTGCAGGAGCTGTAGAAGGTGTAAAGGCGAGCAGCAAGGTGAGTGAAGGATAAATGACGAAGGCACGGGCAGGCTGGTGAAAGCAAAGGAAACTTCTAGACAAGTGTGATGCTGAAGGAACTGAGGTGAAACTTGTAGAAGGAAAGCAGAAGAGCGGAAAGGCTGGTCAGGATGGTGGAGGTAGATGCTAGGGTAAGTCAGGCTGCCCATTAACCAAGGTTAAGTATTAAGGAAGAGGGGATAACAGTAAGGAGATCAAGATCATGAAGAACAGAACGGGGTTGGCAGTCACTGATTTGGAAGTCGGTGAGGGAATGAAAATTTGTAATTGGTAACGGTGAGTAGGTTAGAGAGTTTAGGAGGAGGTTACAACTTGACACCGGGCGGTTGCCCAAATTGCAAGTTATTGTTATGAGAACCGTAAATGGATTCAATCCTTTCGTGTAAAATCCAGCAAGATTTGTTTGAAGCTGGGCTCAGAACAGTGTTCACGCTCCGGTGTTTGCCAACTTGCCAACAATAGGAATAGATGAACTAAACAAAAAAAAAAAAAAGCTTAAAATATACGAAGAAAATTTTTACATTCTTACAATATCAAGAAATAGTGTTCTAGTGTTCTTCCTTTGTAGGCTATAACACAATTGGCTTTACTCCAATACACTCACGTTCTTTTGCTATGTTCAACGACGTTTGTTTGAACAACAATTTCCGTGTCCGTCTGACTGCTGCGCTAAACACGTTTAAATAATATCGATATATCGAATTTGCAATATTTTATTTTCGATAATTTAAAGATTATCTCTATAATTTTAGATTTCGATATTTATTACGAACATTTTTAACAGTATTAAAAAAGAGGGTTTAAAATTGTTTTATCTTTTGTTATAAAAATTAATCAAATACCCAGGGTGGGATTCGTAGTCGTAACTTAAGCCCGCCGTACACGGTACAATGAGTCGTACTTGCTCGGCTACTAGCTTCTCTGGCCTGCTACTAGCAGCCCTGAGAGCTCAGACACTGGATTTGCCTTTTTTTTTCCCTAACCTACCCTAACTACTAAGTTATGTGTGAGGCCCGGGGAAGGAGCGGGACTAAGTGCGTCTCAGGGCTGAGCCCCATACGCCTACAAGGGGGAAGTTTCGTGCAGAGGAGGCATGCATCGCGGCAGAGAGGGATTGGGCAGACATGACCGCAATTGGGGCCATGTCTACCTCCCTAAGTGTACCTATAGCTAAGCCATAATCTAAGAAGATAGAGGGAAAAACCGGCATAGTACCGTAAAAACCCTCTCGACAGAATAGGAGTATAACCACTCAGCAGTTACATGCATTAAAAATAAAATGGCACTGGAAAAGTAGGAGGGTCCAGGTTGTTAGTAGAGTTGTGAAGTAAGAGTGGGGCTGGGGAGGCGGGAACTTTATTTATTTTCTTTATTTTCCTTTATTTTCTTTTAAGGAGGGCGCTGGTTTTAACCAGGGCACTGTGGGTAAGCACAGTACCCTGGTGGAGGGATTTGCCTAATTGCCGGCGTCCGATTTTTATTGCGAGCAGTACTGCAATATTTAAGCAGCTGCCAATCAGAATTAATCGAAACAGCAACACCAGCACTTTTGGCGCGCGCAAGTATTGATAAACATAAACATGGAGGTAACGAATTGGACGGAAGAGCAGTAGTGTTAATAACTGCTTTAGAGAATAGACTTGTTTGTACGTGGTGAAAATTATTTAAGCTTATTTTGAATTTGCTCTGAACACAACTATTTAGGTAGCCAGTATCGTGTACAGAGAAAACCCTTATCGTACCTAGTACATCGGCTTGTAAAAGAAACTTGTAAAGAATCCAGTACACGAAATTGTAAGAAAAATTGTACCATGTGCACACAGCTTTAGCAACTTCTTGGTCAAGTCATTCTCGTATGACGTCACAAATGCCTATTCAATGTCATAGACGTTTCTTAAGACCTTTCTTAAGCAAATGGCCTCCACGAAGACAATCTTATTTTCTAGTGGCTGAAGAGCAGATATTTCTGTTGCATAGTCACTGCTTGAGAAGGTCGTGTTGTATAGACGTCAAGGTTCTTCTTAAGTCTGCAAACAAGACTGCCTTGGCCAAGTTCACTCGCGAGACGACTTAAGACGTCAAACAAAGTAAATATAGATAGTTTTTGCGAATTGTGGAGTGTTATTCCGTGGCTATTTCAATAGGCGATGCAACTTCAGTTGAGTATAGTTATGAAAACAAATTGCAACAAAAGAGTTTGCGATTTTATGTTGATGTAATTAAGTGGGATTCATAGTCGTAACTTAGCTACCAATTTGTATATTTGTAAAATACTTTGAAATATTCTACCGATAACCAAACTGGCTATGAAACACGAGGTTAGAAGGATATTCGTCTTTGCATTCAGCAATAATAGTCCATTAAGTCGCTAACCTAAAGTACCGTAATATCAAAATAGTTATACAACTTCAAACATAAAGCTAAAAATGATTTCAGAATTTACTACTGCAAAAAAATGTACAGTTTAACTGGCATTAATTTCGATGCTGCAATCATTATTAAAAAAATACATGTTTAAATCGATTACTCTTTGTTTATTTTCTATACTTTTATCTCCAGAGGCGTGTAATACCGCGAACATGTTCCAGATATCTTAAAAATTAATCAAAAATCGAAAGCGATGAACGTGTAATGGAACTGTCAGTGAAGTTATGTAAATCACACTTTTTCTGTATTTCTTACACTAGTATTACTAGTGATATTGTTTTCTTGATCTCTGTACTTATATTGTGTTTATATTGTATTGTACTGTTCCTGACGATTTCTATAGCAATGTATTGTTGCTCGACAGAAAGATAAATAAATAAATAAAACAAAGCAAAAAGCACGAAAGTTATTGACATGCTTCATATCCCTGTTGTCTGAAAGACAGGTAGAGGGATCAACGAAGTGAAAATAAATAAATAAACAACTCGCATGTAGTCGTGTATGTTCGTGTGTCTTCGGCCACTTAAGCAATAACTTCGTCAAGCCGGAAGTAGCACATATCCTAGCTATCCTCTGGACACTGACTATGCAACTGGAGTTGGGAAAACACCTTCTTAAGACCGTCTTGACGAAGTTCTTGCTTAAGTTGAGACTATGAATCCCGCCCTCATATTTAATAATATAATACACTTATTGTCATACAATGCACAAATTTCTTCTTTTTTTTCTTCTGATTCCTTTCCTGTTTTCTGTTTCAGATTTCCAAAACAAATAATTTATAAATTTGGTGTATAGAATGAGCTGACGAAGATTCAACATGAATTCATATGAGATAGCAGTAGTGGTTCTTCTGTAGTCGCCGTTGGAGACGGTTCTGTATATTTTACGCATAGTGCTGATGCGGCACCCCATTTGAGCGCAAGTTTTCCTCTCTTTCGATGTCCGCATTTGCCTGGCTGTGGATTCTTCTGAAAGCTAAGGCCATTTATGTTTGTTCGCCCGACAACGAGAGAAGAAGAAGATGTAGCAGTGGCTGTATAAACATGTGTAATTGTTGTAAATGTGTAAGTTTTCTATTTGTTATGTAATCTTCATCACTTGTCCAAAATTTTTTGATGCGGCACCCCATTTGAGCGCAAGTTTTCCTCTCTTTCGATGTCCGCATTTGCCTGGCTGTGGATTCTTCTGAAAGCTAAGGCCATTTATGTTTGTTCGCCCGACAACGAGAGAAGAAGATGTAGCAGTGGCTGTATAAACATGTGTAATTGTTGTAAATGTGTTAGTTTTCTATTTGTTATGTAATCTTCATCACTTGTCCAAAATTTTTGAACTGTTTTGTATTGGAAAGATCTTACGGATGCAATATAACAAACAAACAATAAAAGACTGCTCGTTAAGCATTCAACGAAAGAGTAGATCCAGACACATGACAAATAAAATTAAGTATGATTATGCTCTTTGCATTATACATAAGGTTTGCTTTACTCGGGGCCATGGCTGTAAAAGAACAGGTCTGGACACTCGCCTGGATATTTGACCCCCTTGTTGTTTGGCTGTAGTTCACCAAGTTACCGAGAATATTGTGTTGTATTGGCGCTGATGTTACGGCGGTCGGACTAAACTCCGCCCACTTCCTTTCCGCTGTGATAAACAATTTATCAAAACATATTTTTTATCAATTTATGAAACACTTTCTTCGCTCACAAATTTAAGAAAAGACTCCAGCAATATTTATTTACTTTATAAATTTAACAATAGAAAAAAATTGGATGGAGTTTGAATCCGACCGCCCGGGAAATAGCGCCAAAAAGTACAACAATCTCGGTAACTTGACGAACTACGGCCAAACAACAAGGGGTCAAGCAAAATACATTGTTAGATAGGCGAGTGTCCAGACCTGTTCTTCTACGACCGTGCTCGGGGCACTCCTTGGCGTTTTACTCACCGGAAACAAGATGGCGCAGGGTGTTTTACTTGTCAGATCAAGATGCTCCCAGGTCAAAAAGAGCATGCCCTTTTACCTCCTCCTCGCGAGGAAGAGTTGCGAGGGCAAGTAGGAGCAAATCATCTGCTAGAAGTTACGGCGAGCATACTGCTGTTGAGTGTGCAGTTTACTTTCGGTGTTGAGTTTGAAAATAGAGAAAATAAGAATTATTTCAAACATGGATGACGACAGCAAAGTTGCGGTAGCTGAATAAGGTGACGTGCTCTTGGTGTGGCCAGAGAGGTGTGGTGTCGTATTACATACCATGTGGGTCCAGTAACCCAAACACCTGAATGTGCCGGCTGCTCGCTGCTGCTGTGAGGGCGCGGGTCTACCGCCCGTGTGGCGATGTCCTCTCTGTGTCCTCCACGCCGGAGATGAGTGAGGCGTTGGTTCTGTGCATGGCTGGTTGGGGGACTAGCTCCCGAAGGACCAAGAAGTGGCCGTGGCCAATAACACTCGCGGAATAAACTTCACTGCGATTTATTGTGATACTGGTCCACACAAATGATTGTACTCTCGTACGTTAAGCGGTCCCACACACAAAGCCTGTGGTCGGCTGAAGCTGCACTGCGCGCACTCGCGTACACGACTATGAAAATGACTACAT
>PNEQ01110668.1:0-15940 GCA_003012365.1 Medauroidea extradentata
TATAATATCACCTTCACAATTTGGTTTTCGCTCTAAATTAACTACTGAAGATGCTATCTTCAACTTGACAAATAATATATTACAAGTCTTAAATAATAGAGAGAATGTGGTTGGTATATTTTTTGATGTGGCTAAGGCATTTGACACTGTAAACCATGAAATTTTAATATCTAAACTTAATTATTATGGAATAAGAAAATTTTTTTTAAAATTGATTATGTCATATTTATGTGATAGAAAACAAACAGTTTTAGTAAAAAATAATTCTTCACCACCTTGTTTATCTAATGTTGGTGAGATACATTATGGAGTACCTCAAGGTTCGGTGCTTGGCCCCTTGTTGTTTCTTATTTATATAAATGATTTACCAATTTCATTACATAATAAGGCATTCACTGTACTTTTTGCAGGTGATACAAGTTTATTAATTCAGGATAAATTAATTAATAATTTAAGTTTAAAGTCTAATGAAGTGGTTTCTAACTTATTTGACTGGTTTCTGGTAAATAAGTTGACTGTGAATCTGGATAAAACCAAATTTATAAAATTTTCTTCTAAAAATAATAGCAATTTTATCAATGATATTAAATGTAATAACATTGTATTGGAGCAAGTGAATGAAATTAAATTTTTGGGTTTGTTTATAGATAGTGGTGTTAATTGGAAATGTCATATAAAATTTGTACTTGGTAAGTTACAGTCTGCTTTATATACATTAAGATATATGAGTAAATTATTTAATTTTAAAGTATTGAAGACTGTCTATTATGCTAATTTTCATTCCCTAATATTGTATGGTTTGATTTTTTGGGGTAATTCTGTTGATGCTGTAAAGATTTTTAAATTACAAAAGATGGCAATTAGAATTACGACTAAGAGTAGAAGAAATGAATCCTGTAAGCCTCTATTTAAGAGACTTGATATCTTGCCATTGCCATGTTTATATATATATTATTTGTTGTTATATGTTAAGAAAAATAATTCCTATTTTGTATGTAATAATACTATTAATGAGCATAATACAAGAACAAAAAATAATATACATCCACCTTCTTGTAATTTATTAATGTATCAAAAAGGTGTATATTATTCTGCTTTAAAAATCTTTAATAAATTACCAGAGGATATCAAGTTTTTGTTTGATGGTAAAGGATATATTTTTAAAAAGGTTTTAAAAAAAATATTTATTAAGTAATTTATTTTATTCTTTAAATGAATTCTTAGATTTTTAGTTGTATTGTCAATTTATTGAAAACCATTTGTATATTTGATTGTGTTGTTATGTGTATTGATATGTAATGACTTGTTCCATATCCTAGAGTAACTGCTCAAATATAGGATCCACTGAATGTAATACAAAAATAAAAATAAATAAAATACACTGTTACTTGTCATATGAACGTCATTTTAGTTCTGGTATTTTGTGTATGTATGTTACTATTTGCTTCCAGAATATTAACATTTTTGCTATGAATATATTCAACGACTGTGTAATTAATGTGAAGTAAAAGTAAGAATCTCTAGCTTTTTATACAGTTGTTTACATGGCACCCAGTATCCAACATCAGCAATTATTCTAATAGCTTTCTTTTCAAGTTGATGCACTTGTCTATTGTACTGTGAAGATCCCCAAAAAAGTATACCAAAAGAAATTATTGAATAAATATATGTGAAATAAAATTTTTAAAATTAAGATTTAGACATAGTTACTGCTAACTTGTACAGAACGAAACATGCTGAACTTATATAGCTTAGGAATAATACTTTCTATACCTATGCATTTTACCTGCTAAGGTGCTGCCGACATGCAAACCTAGAAATTGTACGGTTTTTGCTTCCTTCAGTTCAGTGTCACAATATTTCACCTGGACATCAAAATTTTGTTTTTTGATTAAATTAAACTGTGTGTAACACACAAGTTTTTTCAAGGTTCAGGGTAAGATTGTTACCAAGGAACCATTGCCTTAGTTTTTTACAAGCATTATTCAAAGATTGTACAAGTTTGTGATGATCCTGCACGTGGCACTATATGCTAGTATTATCTGCAAATGGGAGTACTATTTCAATATTTTTGCCCTTAAAATCTGACAGATCATCAATATATATTATAAACAGTAACTGTCCCAATATAGATTCCTGGGGTAGGCCTACACCATAATTAATAAGGACTTTGCTTGAGTTTACTGTAACAGACTTGTTGATGTCAGTAATGGAGACTTGCGTGACCTAGGTTATTTGTAAGAGATTATGTAAACCATTGTAAAGCAGGTGGACAGTGTGGTTAAGAAGGGAAGAAGGGCCTTAGGACTGCTGGGGAGTGTGTTGAAGGGAGTTTGTGGTGAAGTGAAGGGAAAGGTATATTGCACAATGGTTTGTCCAGTATTGGAATATGCTGCCGCTGAGTGGGATCCATACATGGAAGCTGAGGTGTAAGAACTGGGGAAAGTGCAGAGAAGGGACATTATTTTATGCAGTAATGTGTCTAATATTTTGGTATTTGTTGTGATAAGACTAATTTGTTTACAATTTGACATTGTAACTTAAACACTTTTCTTATGAAGTATTAACTATTGAAAACATCAGGTTGTCAGGAAACACGCCTTCTGCTATTAAATTATTAAAAATAAAAAATACTGTTTACTAATGACATCAATACATTGTCGTATAACGTTGTTGGACATTCCATGTACACCAGATGTTTTAGGTTTAAATGATTTTTAAGTTTTACATATTTCCCTTTCATTAGTTGGCAGAGGAATAAATGTAGTGTTTATGTTATCAACACTTTTATTTTAAATTAACGATGAGTCTTTGTGTTACCTATATCTTGTACAATTTTGTTATTTGTCTTCAATTTTGTATCCTATCTCCCTCTCAGTTTGGGTTTCGGAAAAACTTGTCTACGGACAATGCCACTTTTGAACTAACCTCAGAAATTTTGGAAGCTCTGGACAAGCATGAACATGTGATCAGTGTTTTTTACGATTTGGCGAAGGCTTTTGATTGTGTAAACCATCAAATTTTATTACTTAAACATGAACATTATGGTATAAGAAATAATTTCAGAAACTTACTAGTCTCATACCTTACTGATAGAAAACAAAGAGTCATAATGAAAGATAAAATGTCAGGTAATAATGTAACATCATTCTCTGGTAAAATATTTCATGGTGTCCCCCAGGGATCTATCTTGGGTCCCCTCCTGTTTCTCATTTGTATAAATGATCTTCCAAATGTTTTACAAACAAACACAGTTGCTATTCTTTTTGCTGACGACACTAGCATTCTTTTGAAAGATAAATCTCAATCTCGGCTGGTTGAAATAGCTTCTCAAGCTCTGAAAGATATTGATGAATGGTTTAGTGCAAATAAATTGACTGTAAATGTAGACAAAACAAATTTTATACAATTTGTATCAAAAAATAAATTAGCAACCACTCCTAAACTAAGCTGTGCTGGAATTGAATTAAAACAAAGGACATAAAATTTCTTGGTGTCCATATTAATGATAATCTAAATTGGAACTCTCACATTGAAAAGATAATACCTAAACTAAGCAGTGCATGTTACTCTCTCAGATGTTTGTCAAATAAACTTGATATCACTGCACTAAAGGTAATATATTTTGCATATTTCCATTCAATATTAAAATATGGTATTACGTTATGGGGAAATTCTACTCATGCCTATAAAGTATTTGTTATTCAAACGAAAGCTTTGAGAATTTTGTGCCATATGAAAAGCAGAGACACTTGTCGTCCTCTGTTTAAAAAATTAAAAGTTCTTACCTTACCTTGTCAATATGTTTACACAGTTTTGGTTTTTGTGTCTAAAAATTTTGAAATGTTCCAAACTAACTCAGCTATTCATCAACACTTTACAAGGACTCAATGTTACTTTCACTACCCAGTAAATACTCTAACGATGTATCAGAAAGGTGCTCTATTCACTGCCATTAAGTTGTATAGTAAGATTCCCTCTTTCTTAAAAAATACATACAAGAATAATTGTACACTGTTTAAGAAGCAGCTAAAAAATTATTTAATGGGTGAGGCTTTCTACTCCATTGATGAGTTTTTAAACTCCACTGACAGTGACTAATTACCTTACATGTTCTCCTGTGTGTCTAAATCAATATAGTACAGTACATGTATTATTTTATGTATGCTCTGTTTTATCTTCTGTATGCTTTCTCCTTATATTCATATCATGTGTGATTTCAAGCTATTGTGTGTTACCTTGTATATGTATTTGAAATATAACATATTTGTAAGTTGTCTTGACTTATTCCACATCCCTGAGTCCTGGCGGCCAATTAAATATCGCCACTTGCGTTTTGCACCGACGCAGCGCAACGCAAGGAAATCTGCTCTGCACCTGCACCTCGAGTTGTAGTTGGAATTAAATATACTCGCAAACGCAAGACGCAAGGGGCGGAGCCTATTTTGGCTCGGCGCAACTGCCTCCCCTCTCCAACTTACACAAGCCAATCAGAAAATGTGTAACATCGTTCTCACTGCCACTTGAACAGCAAAAGCTGTCTGCACACCCACGTGCTTACATGCAGATATAACTTCCATGTAGCAGTGAACATTTCTCGCGCTAAAAGTAATGTTTTGGTTAAATTTTTTGTAACCTCAAATTTTGTAGCCTTCTCGTGATTAAACAAGGATGTCAGAAGTACAGGTTCATATCATATTATGAAGGAAAATTGTTACAAAGTTTTCATTACAAGTGTATATGTCGTAGTTGTGTTTTGAAGTGTGAAAGTAAATTTCCATAATGTCGTGGTTCTTTCAGTGTAGTGGATGCGTGTGTTCATTTTTGTGTTCCTGTAAGTACTTTATTTATGAAGAGCAGCATTTTTGTAACACAATTGGAACACATCAGAGTGGTTTTCGTCTGTAACCAGCTTTTATATACTTTATGTTGCTAACGGAAAATAAAGTGCCAAAAGTGATAGACGTGTTACTCGATTAGAGCAAAAACTATGTATACATTTTATATTTGTACCGATATTAATTTGAGCGGCCTAGTTTTGAAATTCACGTAAGTTATTTTAACTTGTGTGGCATGGTATTTGTGAGTGTAGGCCTACTACCTAATGGGCTATTCATGTGGCATTCGTCTTTCAGTAAGTCGTAAATCGTGATACGGTGATTAATTCTAAATAATTCATTGCTAATGTGTAGTGAATACGAGTGGCGTTCGTACAACTATACTGCAATAAATTTAATTAGGTCTAGATTATTGTACCGAGATAGGGTGTGATGTGTGTAGACAGAAAGTCTCACGAAAGACTTAAAACTAAATTGATAGCCCTCCCGTTTTATGAAATAAAGAGAATCCCAACAGAATCACTCTTAAATATTAAGCACGTATGTGGAAACAAATCGGCAAGAAAGATGTGATGTTGAAACACCACATCCAAGCAAGGAAAATAGAGAGGTAATGTCACGGTTCTAAGTAATTAGCCAAACAGGTACTTGCAAAACATATTCGCTATTTATTTACATTATCATTTGCATAAAAGTTTTAAGCAAAATTTTTAACGGTACAAATAACCTCGTCACAAACACAACTCTTATATTCTCGTCGTGTGCCACGGAAAAATACCCTTAAAATATATTCCGGGGAAAGGATAAATCATTGCCCATTTTTTTTGCTTCTTTAGTAAAAAAACATTTCAGTTCTGTACTTCTTCTGTACTTCGTAACAATTAAAAGCTGAAATCGTGAAATGTGAACACGAAAACGTAAATAATTATAGTTCATAGAACACTGGATACAGATAAAGATATCCAACTTTTATGTTAATTCACTTTCACAATCCCGAAAATTGTCCAATGCGCACGCGCGAAGGGCGCAGATATACTTGCATCGAGCCATTTGCTAGTCGCAGATTTTCAGGCACTTTGTGCCATCACGTGACCACTTGCACCTGCGTATTTGTATATTTAATACCAAAGCAACGCAGCGCAAGTGCAAATTTTGCGCTGCACCTCTCAAAAGCGATATTTAATCGGCCCACAGTACTCATTTGGGGATCTATGGAATGCAAAATAAAAAAAAGAAGGATCAATACTTTATAATTTATTTGGCCCGTCTCATGTTTGATTAATTTCCATGATGTTGGAGCCTTATTTGAAGAATTTGCTACTTATTTTTTTTAAATGTACATCTTTTTTGTACTACTATTCTTAGAATTTTACAATACAATTTATGTGCTTTCTTATACTGTATTTTCATTACTGCAAGTGTAAGTTTCAAGATAAAGAACCTTTTTTCTTTCTACAAGATATTTTCATCCCTTTGGTAATCTATGGTTTTTGCACTCTATTATTTACTCTTACTGATTTAACAGAGAATGTTTCCCCAAACAGTCTATAAAATGTAAGATTAGAATTAACATAATGGTATGTATACATTTCAGACCAGTTTTCTAAGCATAATTAGTTTTATTAAAGTACAGTAATTCATTGTTATCTAGTTTATTATCCTAGTTATTTATGTTTTTCCTTTACACTAACAATTAGCATATCCTTAAATATTAGTATTTAGGCATCATGTTCTGATAAGCCATTAATGTGTGATTGACGTAAACAGATGCTAACATTATGTTTGTTCTTGTACAAAATACTATTAATGGCAGTTTACACATTACCTAGCATTCTAGTTGGAAAACAAACTTGTATAATGTTAAAGGATGGTGAATTGCTGTTAGGCAAAGTTGAAGTGAGATGGATTGAGGACTTCCTCAAGGGGCAGAGACAGAAGGTAAAAGTGAGAGATTTCTTATTGCCAGAGAGAGAGGTTAAAATGAAAATAAATGTGAGAAAGACAAATATTGTTAGGTTTATGAGGAAGAAGAGTTACTGACGTACAGATGGGAAGGGCAGAAGTTAGTGGATGCCTTAAAATACACAATCCTAGGTGTAATGATGCAGAGGGACTTAGGGTGGAGACGGCAGGTAGAGAGACTGGTGTCTAATAGGGAGAAAGACTTTACTCTAGGAATGCTCGGTGTGATACTGAAGGGTGTTAATTTGACAATTTATTGTTAAAGTATGTAGCTGTGAAGTGAGACTTGTATGTGGAATAGGAATTACAGGAGCTGGAGAAGGTGCAAATATGGGTAACAAGGTGGGTAAAGGATAAATGAAGAAGGCAGGGCAGGCTGGTGAGGACAAAATGAACTTTCAGCCATCTTTGATGTTGAAGGAACTGGGCTGGAGCTCATTGAAGGAAAGGAAAAGAGTAGAAAGGCTGGTCAGGATGTACAAGGTAGTGAATGGAGAGGGAGGCTGAAATATGCTAGACTGCGTGTTGATAAAGGCAGAGTATAGAAGAAGAGGGAATAACAGTGAGAATATGCAGGTGATTAGGAGTAGAACAGAGCAGGAAAGGCAGTCAATGTTTTGGAGGTTGGTGAAGAAGAGGAATTTACTTTCGGAGGAGTTGGTGACTGTGAGGGGAGTTTTCAAAGTTTAGGAGGGGATTGGTAGGTGATTGATGTGAAGGTTACTGCTTGTCACCATGCAGTTGCCCAGTTGTGAATCATTTTTTTTTATTGTTTTTTCTTCTTTGTAATATTATTTGTTATTCACTAAACTCATTTGATAACAAATTCAGGTGAGTTTAATTTTAAGGATGTGTTGCCTGGCAACATGGCTATACAGCTTTATAAAGCTGGTGGGTTGTATTGTTTTCTATAAAACATGCTAGTCCATTGTGGCTAATTTTATATATTTGTTTGGAATCGTAATAACTTAATAAATATGCACTTCAAACTGTAGATTATAATTACTATTTTACTGTTGGAATTGCAAAATGTTTGGCAGAAATACAGGTTTGCATTGTATTACTTGAAATTATATTGTAAGTACAATCTGTATTAAAGTATGAACTTGCTATTTACTTAATAATTTTTATATGTTCTTGTTTTCATACTTAAAATGTATTTCCGAAAACTATGTTTACACAAAATTTATAATATCTGTAACTTGCCGAAAATCCATCTTGTGTGTGTATACTGTATTTGTAAGGGAATTCTGTTCTGCATACTGTACATGAATGTCATTAAATTTTCAACTGTTCTTTGAATATGCTGATTTAACTTCCAATCAATGATTATATTATTTTTTTTTATTTTATATTTTCACTTACAGTTTGTGTATATTTTCGAGGGTTGTGTTTGTTATAATTAAAGTGATAATAGAAACATGTATTCAAGCCACATTCCAATGTGGTCGTTATTTATGAGACAGCAACATCATAATAAACTTGTGAAAGTCGAGTTACTCACGTAGTTTTAATGTAACTGGATACTTTAAGGGGGAAACAACAGAATTTTGTTACTAATCGTACAAAACCATTGCTTGGAATACAACATAAATTCAAATATACTGCAAACCTAATGACATTAAATTGAACCTCAGTTGAAGATTAGAAACTTCAATAACTCATATTTACTATTAAGTCAATCTTTCAGTATAGATAGTCTATGCTTGTTATGACTCTAAGGGAATGTAATGTATTGCAGGAGGAGGTGGTGACTGTGAAGGGAGATTGGATCGTTCAGGACGGCTTTGAATTTGGAGAGAACACACCAACGTGTGGCAGACCAATTGTGAGTGTCAGGTAGATTATCATCATTGTATAGTATGTGTTCATTGTTCTCATAATTTTAAGAACTGTACCTTCACCAATGTATGCCTAAGAGTTTTGACACCACAAATATTTTAAATTTTACAATAATGATGATAAAAGCATGTATTGTAAGAATAGAGAATGTATTACAGTTCATACCATATAATAATCCCATTATTTTACAGACCATAAAAAATAAGACTTTGTAAACGAAGATATTATGTATCCTTCCACCACCATGTGCTTTCCAGGTGACAGTCAAAACATGCTAATAGTTAAGGTATATGATTGCAATAAACTCCAAATTTTGTTGTGTGATAGCAAACATAAAAAACTCATGCCATATCAGCTTCGATGTCGGACCAAGACTCTTCCATCTCTCGGCAACCCCCCTCACTCGCGGCTGTTCTCTAGCCTTTGCGGTGGTTTACCGTAGCGGAATTTAGGTTGGAGATAGTTTTAAACTTAGACAAAAAGAAATTAAATGAACAAAAGAAATTAAAAATAAATTTACTGTTTTGGAAGTGAGTTCTAACAAAAATAAATAAAATATGAATAAAAAATTTTAACTAGCTAACTAACCAGGCAGGAGTGTTCATTAACTAACCTTAGTAATTCAAAGAGAAATTGATTATACATATATAATAAAAGAAAATTAAAACAAAATTAAGTACATACATTAGGTTAGCATAGTTAAGAAGTGAACGAAAAATATTAATTGCATTCAAATAAAATTAATAACATTAAATTTCAAATATTCTTTTCTATAGCCAAATGCTATAATATGGTTAAACAAGTAAACTTTAATGACTGGGAAATACATAAGCTTAGGTCTTCTGGCGTTTCGTTTTGATAATACATATGTAGGCCTAAATTTTGCAGTTGTCAGGCACAAAATCTCACGTGGAATTGATATTAAATAGTACCACTTAGGTACTTGCTAAAAAAAACATTAAACATAGAATTTTCCATTACGGCACCCTGAAAAAAATCCATGATAGGTCGTGTTATAAATATTGGTAGCATCGGCTGTCAAGATACGGAATTCTTTTATGGGCTGGACTTTAAGTTCCAATGCAGCAAACTGAGTGAATGTTGAATATATAATACAGGTTCCTCTTGCATGTTTTTATTTAATGTAAATGTAATGAGTATTCTGGTGCAAAAATTGTACATATTCTATCACCAGTTTATATGTAGCATTCATATTTTATCATTGAACATTGACAATAGCATTTTCAACATAAAAATTAACTAGACTATTTAAAACTAATATGAACAATCATGATTGTTCTATTTGGTTTCATATCTCTAGTTGCAGGGTAAAAAATAAATTGAAGTGTGATCATTTACACTCTGCTCCTTCCCCCCCCCCCCACTTTTTTATTTTACTGTTTAAACATACAAGGGAGTAACCCAAAATCCAATATGTGAAGGAGATTTCTTGTTAAGAAAATGTTTGAAAATAAGAATAAGTGTTAATACCATATACCAATATACTGGACAAATTTCCTAACCTTCCTTGTAGTCTATAAAATAGTGTAAATGGAATCACATAAGTAAGTGTTTTTTTAATGTCAATTTGAAATTTGGCAGTGTAAAGCAGTGATCTGATAGGCGATAACCCTAAATTCTTCTATTTAATAGTCGTTACTCCCCGATTTTATAGTGTATGTAAAGTTTGCAAAATTCTTAGTAAGAATTCCAAGAATATTTGTAATGTGTAATATAACTGTCGGAGAACTTTTGTTAATGTTTTTATTATTTTGAACCCGACGCATAAAAAATAGCACTTTGTGTAAGAAACCGTACCAAAAACTTAAATGTTAATTCCTTTGAATAAACAAAAATATTGATGTAATTGTTTTTATGCAAAATGTACCTATGCTTAGGATCATAATATATTTAATACACATTTTACAAACACTATTTTTATTTTCTTGCTTCACTCGTACTATAAATGGCAGTTCTTAGAAATAGCACTGAAAAAAAAAAGTGTCGTTTATGAAAAGTACAATATCAAGGCCACACATTCTGCATACAGGAGCACAGAGTCCATACATAATTATGCACTAGAGAAACAGTTGGTATATCCAAGGGTTATTTTTTCCACCATTTTAAATTTGAGGTACAAAATCCCAGGCGTTCTCCCTTAACATGATTCTTTGTATTAGTAAATATTTATTCAGTATACTCCTTTAAATAGTTACGTTGCTGGAAAATTTATTTGTAAATAAACTATGTCGCAGTTTCAGAGTTCATATGGATAGATCTATTGGTGTATTCGTAATATATTTAATCTATTCACAAATTTGTGAGCTCTATTATGGTCTGATGAGCAACACCTACCGAGAGCTTTGTCTTATACCTTGGTGACTTGGAAGTAAAGGAGTGAAAGGAGGCACTGATGCACGTACAGTACTTGGTGGTCCACATATCTTATGCAAGCTACTGAACTGGCGTACAATATTTCTGTCATGTTACTAGAACTTTAGGACTTGAAGTGATGACTCTGTCATTGTCGGAATATCCGAAGCAAAATTTACTGTAGGATCTTTGGATAAATTTGTATTTATTTTGTTACTTAGATAGTGAGATATTAGCTCTGCGAAAAGCCATGTGTTGTTCTGTATTGGAGAGCTTATTAATAGTGTTCTTAATGTGCGTAACATTTTAAAAGTACTCAACAACAACCTTCCTCTGATGTATTTATTCTAACAGTAGGCTGAGATCATATGTACAGTCATAGTAGTTTTTAACCCGCTGCAACGAAGTTCAACACCCATTTAGACTGTCCTTATATTTAAATAACTACGTGCTCTCGTTTAAATTGTACTACATGTGTGTTGTATTGCCTTAATTGTCACAGTTCATTCCCGTGACTATTAGGACAAGCACACTGTACATTATTGTAAATATTTGTCTGTACAATAAATATTTATTTTTATTTTAACTCTGTAAATTACCACAAGCGTATGAAAGGACAGTGGGAATATAGATCTTGACAAAAATGTAATGAAAATGTGTAGGTAAAGTTTGACGTAGAGTCAACAACTTGGCCATAGAAGATTGAACCAGTAGCTAAGGAAACGAGGAAGGAATCTGCTATGATGTATAGTTTGATTCTATCCCAGCAGATGCATAAAGTCATCTAGGAAAACTATGTAAAAATGTAAATGTGGACAATTGTACTGGGAAACAAACAACTAATTGTCCAGAGTGTCAATACATTATTTTACCACTGTGGCACTTCACTCTTGTCACATAATAAATATATCAGAGGAAAAAACATCGTGGTTTTACATTATACTTTTTTGTTCAAACAGTTTGTTAATTATTTTTGTTACAGAAGCGAGGATATTATAAAAATACATATAGGAATGAGTGTGTTAACAAGGTAAAATATTTTTCAAAATTGTGACATTGACATTTACTTTACTATTGTTATTGTTCTTTTCTGCAGCATAGAAATTTTTTTACAATATCAGGACGTTACCAATGTGTGATTCGATATGAAGATCTAATGGGTAGTGCACATTCAATATATAATCAAGTTATTAGCATGACAAGTTATAGAATTATAATATTTTGTTAATATATAATAATTTTTTTTATTTCCATACATCGATTACAGCCCTTTACATAAATACTTTTTATATATTGGAAGACATCACACTCACATAAGCAAAGCTTGTGTGTGAGTGCTAATAGACAAATTATTTTCTATAGCTGCGGTTAATTATGTACTAAAACTTGTCATCTGGTATAAATTAATTTGAGAACAAAAATTGAATGCTACATGAAATACAAAAGAAAAATATTTTTTGATGGATACAGATTGTATTTAACAATTTGAAAGAAAAAGAATGTGAAAATAATTAAATAAAGTAAAACTACTACTTAAGGCTTTCGGGCACGGTAAGGGCAATCCAGCCAACTAGGTTAACATTTGTAGATTTTCTTGTATGTTCGTTAGACACTTCTTCCACTGCGAGTCCAAGAGCAAGCAGTGTGTTACCCGATACGTGCGTAGATTGTTGCGCCGATAACCGATTCCTCTCGCGAACTGCTGCTACGTTGAGGTGTAGTGCAGACAGTCTGGCCAACAAACGAAGAATTCCATTACGTGTCTAACCATGTCCTAAACGAAGCTTTCAAATATCTAGTGTTTGGGAATTTAGAGTGGATAGATTCGAAAGTTATGAAACAGTGCTGCGTGCGGCAAAGTTGGAAGCTATATACTTAGCTTTGTTCAGGCGGGTTGCACCTTTTACAACTTCTACATCCAGAGGTGACTTGGGAGAAGTGGGTTTAGATTGTCAGAGACAAAGGAGCAGAAAGTCCGCCTGGACGCCTAGGTGTAGTTGAGTGTGAATTGTTTTGTTTATTTTCTGTGTTAGTGACATGGCAGTAAACGTAAATATTGCGAGATATTTTAATGCAAGAAAAGGTAGATGCAGGTGACGAATCCGATGATGAACGACCTGTTACAGCACCTATTGTAGCAAATATGTACAGTCTTTTGCATGAATTACGAATTTAAATAAAATTTTCGTCCTATAAACTTTACGCAGCTCATTTCATACGTCACATAACAGGTAGTTCTACGGGAAACGGAATCTCCATTTTAAAATTAATTGTATTAGTTTTACGAGTTTATATAATTATATTCATAACAAGTAGTAACATAACCCACAAAACGTTACTAAAAATAGCAATACAAATAGCAATTTTATTTTTCACAACTGCCAGATGAAACTGAATACAGTTTTTATTATATAACGGATGTCTGATTCAAAACTGGAAAACCAACTTCTCGAAATAACACAGCTACTTGTAACACGTTTCGAAAATAGCACCGAATTCTGCTTTACAACTTCTACACCCAAACTACTCCACCTCGCAGAGGTGGTGTAGGAGGTGTAGCTACCGGGTGTGGAAGTTGTAGTTACACCCGCCGCCTGAACGCTTTGGTTGTAATAACCAAAACGTCACTTCCGGCAAGAAAAACTTGATGTTGCAGTTTGGGTGTAGAAGTCGTAAAAGTTGCAGCTAGGTATAGACCACCTAAACAAAGCTCTTGTTGATATTTCGATGTCGTTTTTTTATTATTATTTTTCACTATTGAATAAATTTTCTATTCGTTATTCTATATAAACTAATTAGCTGTTTCTTTCACATCCTAAATTACGAATTCTACGATAATACTTATTTTGTTTTAGGGTTGATTTATTTAGAAGATACGAGATTTATTTCTAAATTATAAAATTATTTGCTACATACGAAATAACACAATGGGCTTTTAATTTACGTTATTACTATTTTAATGGCTACGTAGGTATATGTTTTTCAGCCTAAACAACACGTAAGTAAACAGCAGCCGACGAATTTATGGAAGTATTTGGGAATTTTGCATACTACTTCACCTCAGTAAATTTTACACCCTAAATCCCCAAATAGTTACTGCACTAACCTGGTCGCGTAGTTGGTTTAGTAACCTAAATAGTAGTTTCCGACACGGCCTTTGAGTTGAACTAAGGATAATCCTACTGCAGGTTAGAAAGATCAATGTTATACGTTCGTCACAGGGAAAGTTTCTGCCGCTTGAGCGCAGGTATCGTAAGTGCACCTAACTGACCAATCACAGAGCATTCCTGAATTTTAAGTTACATTAAGTTGATAATTTAAAATACGAAATCGGTTTCTTTTCTCTTTAAAATTAAGTTAAAATACTTTTATCATTTCCAAGTTTATTTAAATTTCAATTTACTATGGTTTCGTATTATCTGGTACATTAGCGATTGTAGCGAAACTAGTGCCAGAAATTTTCCCTGTGTCAAGCTCTCTCATAAGAAAACATATTTTCTCTCTAACATATTATTAACCTTAGTTGAACTGAACACTTCGTTTTCATGTACAATGTCGCAGAAAATAAGTTGGCGATATTCAAAATAAAATACAAGTCTACGTTTATTTTTATGCACTGGTGCTAATTTCATAAATTATTATTCTTAAATGATTTTGTTAGTGACATGTCAGTAGTTACGTTATATCTTTAATGAAAATTGCTTAAGTCAGATCATTACTTTAAAGAAATCAGATTAAGAGTAAGTACATAAAGACCGATTTAACATCTGCGGACGATTAGCAAGTTCGATTAATTCTTTCGCGTTGGAAATGAACAGGATAAGAAAATATTGTGATTATATTTACAATTTCCAAAAAGGGCAAGTTTTTTAAATGAAACATTAGATTATCTTCATTGTGTTTATTTTGATGTCTTTGTATATTTGTTTGGTAAAATCAAATGGTTGTAATTAGTATAGAGATGTACCATGACATATGTAAGCAAAATAATTGTAACGTTGTGTTTTTTTTATTTTCAATAATAATTATTGTAGGAGTTGCTAAACTGTTCAAACCTACTATCTGAACTACGTACAACATTCTTTACACCTAATGTGCTCTGATTTGTATAACTCCGAAACGTATTTTCACTGTATGGGATATAAACATTGTATTATGTATATCATTCAACAATCTGCGAACGAATGGTTTCAAGAATGGTCTGAATATGTCATTGGTAAAAAATCAGTTATCATTTTGAAGTAAAAGTTCCCTCCCTCTATTTTACTCTAAACCGATCAGAATGCATATTGCCACTGGTTTAGTACACACAAATATTTTTCTCGTTTGCAATAGAGTTAACAAACGTTGTACAAATATATTTGCAGTGATTTCCTCATTGGCCATGAATTAAGATGAAAGATATAATTTGATATGCTACCAAAATGATGCACCTATATTAATAATTTCTACTTAAAATTAATGGTTTCAACTCATACAGCTCTTTATTACTTAACCTATATTTTGTGTTACTGGAAAATTTTGTTGATTTTTAGTAGTTATGATTAATTTATAAAAAATTCGGTAATTATGCATTGGTCACTTGGAAATAAGAACTTAAGAGATCTAGAATAGACGGGAAAAATAATCTCGATACCTTCCTTAGTAACACAGTAAAGACACGATGTCATCAGAAGACGGGAAACATTTGTTTTTTGGTTCGAAGTTACAGTTTTTCCTTAATTTAGCGAAGTGTGAAATGTCAACAAGCCAGTATGAATAGTAGCGTAGAGGCTGTCGCTAGGTTTCATTAGAGTCAATTCAACAACAGCGCATGCACGTACACACTGCTCTACAAACCTATGTGTGTCCGCGGAAAATATGGGAACTACAGTTGTCTCCCTCTCTGTCACACAAGCTTGTCACTGGTACTTCGGAAATGGTAA